>CM040239.1:126342843-126437843 GCA_022545495.1 Chrysanthemum lavandulifolium
GATATATTTTGTATTTTGTCTGCATATTTGAGTGTTTTAAGTGTTTTGGCACTCGGATAATACAAAATGATGAGTATTTACACACTCATCATATATAAACTATGCGTATGTGATAAGGATTTAAAACATACTTTTAGGGGGTCATTTAAGCCCTAAATCGACACATTTTATATTCGTTACTGATTAAAATCGTTCCTTTTAACTTTTTAGGTCTTTTGGAAGCAAAATGTTGGAATGAAGCATATTTGGACAAAAAGGAGTGAAAACATGAAGAAAATGGCAAAGTCAAGATCAAAGACACTCCAAGAATGTTCATTACACCTGACGGCGTCCCAACCAAAGGGCGATGCCGTCCCTATATAGAAGATTTGATCAAAAAGTGCACGCGACGGCTCAGCAGAATTTCTAGTCCTAAAGCCTGACGGCGTCACGCCTTATTTCTGGAAGGCGTCACTCACAAAAACTACACCAGACGCCCAAGATCCAAGATTCAGACGACGTCCTGCAAGAATACTGATGGCGTCACACATCTCAAGTGACGACGTCCCAACAATGACTTGGCCCAAAAGAAACCCTAATGACGGCGACCTGATGGCGTCACTAGCAAAAGGTGACGCCGTCGCGATTGTAAATCAATATATAGAATCTCTGTTGTAAAAATCGGCCCCCGCATAATCGTTGATCGCTCACTAAGCGCCTTGATTTATCATAATCGGCCTATTTAATCGGTTTGGTCAAAAATCGCTTAAAAATCGGTCAACAAACCGATTAATCGGACAAAATCGAACAAAATTTTTAAAAATCGGTCAACAAAATCGCTTAAAAATCGGAGAAAATTGCTTAAAAATTGGTCAACAAACCGATTAATCGGTCAAAGATTGCTTAAAATGGTCAACAAACTGAGTAATATCTATGTTTGACTTTGAACTTTGAAGAATTATGTATTATGTTTATACTTGAACACTTGAAATATTTTGGGCATAAAAATTGCAATCTGATTAAGCTAGGCCCTACCCGATCGACTCACTAGCGCCTAGCGATTTTTACAACCTTGTATAGAATTCGATTTTTCTGTATTTTAAGAGGTAAAATTTTGGAGAGAAAACCCTAACTCAGTTGTACTCCGACTTTGACAGTATTCTAGGATCCCATACCCTATTTTACACATCAAGATAAGTTTGTTTATCCAATTTATCATTATGTCTACCCCATGTTCAATTGATTGTGTGTATGCTTGCTTGTTTAACATGTCTAGCTAAATTACTTATGTGTTTGCTTATATCTATGAAACCTATTTATTGATTGTTGTTAGGTTGTCTCTTGTCTTAATTGGTAGACGCTAGAGTAAGGAAAACTGGCTTCTTCTTTCATTGTTGAGAGCTTGAACGTCCTAAATAGCAAAAAGCCATAGGAGTGCACCTAGGCCATCGTTGTGTTTATTGCGTGAGTTGTAGCTTTGTGATAATAGTGTATTCTGGGGAGATGCTATTGCACTTTCCGATCCCGGGTATTCTAAGAGGAGTTACAATTCATAGAACTAGGGAATTAGGCACCTCCTACGACTAATAGGAATACAACGCACCAATTAAGATAAAGAAAGTGACAATTCAACCGACCAATAAAAGATAACTAGGGAGTAATAGTATCTAAGTAAACACATCTTTAGTCATCATACGAGCACACCTCAATTAGTATAAATTGTCCGTAGTTAATTAGATAATTAGTTAAAGTAGTGAAATTGGTAGAAGTACCACCCCCTAATCATATACCCCGAGATTTTACCATTGCTTTCTAAAAAACATAAAAAAGACTAAAAAATAATCATCCTCAACCCCACCTTCTCGTCATAAATCTCTTTCTAGCATTCCTATTCCCCTAGAGAACGAAATCAATCCCCGAGGCTTACCCCATACTACACTACAATGATTAGGTTCATCGCTGAGGGTTGAAAAGCTTGCTCGTGAAAAGGAAGTTTTCTCGACCCGAACCACTCGCTATCAAGTTTTTGGCGCCGCTGCCGGGGAATAGAATAGCTAGTTAGATTTCTATCTTGTTTAGGTCCACTTGCTTGATTCCTGCCAAGTGATATTTTTTCTCTTTTTCATTAGCTTTCTTGTAGTTTATCCCCCTTCTTTGTGTTTTTGTTCGTAACCTTGTCACTTTTCACCATGGGTGACAATCCACCACCAAACAACAATCCACCATCACACCATCCACCCCAAAACCCACCACTTGATCGAACCTATGCCAACCAACTCCGCGCTCGTATCTTTAGTGAAATTGAGAGATTAGGAAATTAAATATGATAATTGAAAGCGCACTTGAGAAATCCCTTGAAGGAACAACTAGTACAATTGATAGAAATTCCACCACAAGTGATGATTCGGATGAACTTGAGGAAGGAGATTATAAAGTGTTAGAAATTATGGAGGGTAGTGAGGAAGAGGAACTTAATGAGTATTTTGAGTCATACCCCAATGGAAAAGAAATCGGCTATCATTATAATGTAGTTAACTACCCGCGACCACCTTTCGAGCCATGCATAAAAAAGGGTGACCCTAGAAACATTAAGATACCATGCATGATTGGGTACTTATATAGAGATCACACTTATATAGACTACAAGGCGCCCATGAACATAATGTCTAGGCTCTACTACAATTGGATCATGAGCGAAAAGATAAGACCTAGAAGAGATCCCTTTTACCCTAGGAAATTGAGTAACTATGTTGGGAGAGCTAGAGGATTGCATGTCTTTGTAGATTATTTCACATATAGGTGTGATTTCATGATCTTGAAAGATGTTAAGGGCATCATTGATGGATTCTTAGGAGATGTCATACTTGGAAGACCATTTATTGAGGAATCCATGGTGATTTATGATCAAGAAGAAGGAATAGCCAAGTTCTCAAATGGGATCGAATGCGTTAAGTATGTAATGCCTTGCAAAAATAAAAATTTTAAAGGCATTGATGAGTTAGATGTGGACAATATTCCGACTTTTGAGGATGATTGTAAGGATAAAGTTTACTACACCGCTTGTCTAGAGTTAGGCCCTGAATATATTCGTGATGAAGGAAGAGTCAAGGCATTTGAATGGGCATCTAAGATATGCGGAAAATAGGGGCACGACTTGAGTCTAGCTACAAGACTCATAAATAAAGAAAAGCGCTTCGTGGGAGGAAACCCATGCTTAATTGTTTGCTTGTTTTGTTTTTCAAATTATGTGTTTATATATCCTTTTCATTGTTGCTTATTCTAATGTTAGACTTTGTGAAAATGCTTTGTTTTGTTTTTAACCTCGTCTTAATTACATATAAAGGTATTTTACAAAAAGATAAGTGTAGGGAATGTTGACGGATATTCCAGAATGGGCCAGACCCAATAGGCCGAAGTCAATAAAAGGGTAGCCCACATCCTATGTAACCCTAATCTACACACTATAAATATAAGGATATGATCATTCTTCCTGACTGTTAGGAATTAGAAATTCCATAGTGAAGAGTTTGTCACCCCAAATATAATCTAGCATAAGTTAGCTCGTAGACATATCGTTATTTACTTGTTTATTAGTTAGTTATTAGCATAGTTTAGTTTAGAGCAACACCGTGGAGGAAGGATGGGTCTTTACCCACTGTATGCCTGATCCACAGTCCGAAGGAGGACGTGTAGTATGTAACTATAAATACCCTCTACCTCCCAAGGTAGAAGGTTGGACCTTTCATTCTAATCTAACCTTTTCTCTTTTGTTTACTCTCTCTCTAGAAAGGCTCCCATTCTACTTTCTCTCTCTAAACTCTCTATACTATTCGATTCATACTTGTGTTTGATACGTGTTTATGAAATCCAATATCTTACAATTGGTATCAAGAGCCATGGTTTGATCACTCATCTTTCATGTTCTAGGATTTCTAGTGGTTTTCATAAGTTTTTGGGTTTGAATGAGTTTAGAGTAGCTTGCATCATTTGGATCATTTCTAGTGTTCAAGTTTGGATTTTGATTGTACTTTTGTGTTTAGAATCATTATAAGTGTTTAGATTTTGAGTTAGAAGGCTTGAATCATCATGGTTGGGTTGTTTTTGGATTGAAAAGTGGTGTTTTTTGAATTTTGTTGGAAGCGAGTTGAGCCACGGCGTGCATTTCTTGGATGCGAGTTGTCCCGTATTTGATGTGAGTTGTCTTATGCGAGTTGTCTGCTTGCTTATTGAAGCGAGTTGTGTTTTATGCGAGTTGTCTACTAAGCGAGTTGTCATCTCATGCGAGTTGTACTTCAAGCGAGTTGTCCATTAAGCAAGTTGTCAGCCTAAGCGAGTTGCCTATGCGAGTTGTGTTATGCGACTTGTATATTAAGCGAGTTGTCTATTTATGCGAGTTGTGCTTCATGCGACTTATCTATTTAGCGAGTTTTCATCAAAGCGAGTTGACTTGGGTGCGAGTTGTCTAAGGTGCGAGTTGTCTCCAGTGCGTTTTGTTCACTTTTCCCGACAAAACTTCAAACGGCCATAACTTTTGAACCATAACTCCGTTTTTAGCGTTCTACCCATCAAAACGACCGTGAGAACAAGGAGAATGGCATGCCGAACAAACTAAAGTACATTCGGGTCAACCTTCGAGGCCTAAATCCGCTCCGAACAAAAGTTATTGAGGTTTTTATGTTTTTAGACCTAAATTTCTCCATAAAAACGGGCATTAACCAATCCAAATCTCAACCAAACAACATCTATGCTAATCCTTCATACAATCATATGTCCTAACACATAATTGTCTATCATTTTGTCGATCCATCAGTCATCTTAACACATTGGTTTGGTCTTGATTTTAGTAAAATCCCGCGAAAGATTCTATTTCTCGGTTTAAATCACATACTTGTAAAATCCCGTGTACACAGCAACATCATGTCTTACACTCCTGATTCAATGATTTCGGAAGTACTTAAATTGTATGATGCTGTGGAAAACAATGATAATGTATGCTAATCGAGCGGTTAAAGATGATTGAATCAATCAATGAGGATTTGAGTTCTTCATGCTCGAGTCCAATGAGAAAGATTTGCACTGTTCGTGCTACGAATGCCATGCAAAGGAAAGCGACATTGAACCTTATCAACAACTTCACTCTCACCTCATGTTACTTCTACCCACAACAATGGAGCGAACATGCATTGCCCTCTTCCGTCGGGACTTATCCACATTAATGTGAACTTTCTTTGTTAAACCTAGAGCAATTGGAGCTACAACTTGACAAAGAGAAGGTTCAAAAGATAGTTCGATCTTTGCACTTCAAGTGATCTACAAACATTTTCAGGCATTCATAAGAAGGGAATTCACATCAGATTATGATCAAGACATGACTGAAATGTCTTTCAAGAGACACACTGGAATGGAAATTTGAGTGTTCATAGAGACACTTATCCATCTCATGGATAATGTGGAGAAGTATATTGAGGAAGTTACTCAGAAAGATAAAAAAGTGGATGAGAGTCTGGTGCAATTGAGAGATAGTTGTGATGAGTCGGGTAATGCATCGCTTGAAAGGTTGAGTGTTGATGAATGCGAATATCGAGACAACAAAGAATGATGTAACCAATGCTCAAGTAACTCTGTCACACAAGAAGTGGAGGCTGTGATCATAAAGGTGAATGAATGTCGGGTACAATCAATAAATTGTAGTGTTGAGACGATGAAGGCATCGGGTGATGGATCGCTTAACACCGAATCTGAGGCTCGAAGCAGATAAGCTTGAAACGACCCAAAGTTGAGTGACTCTTGTTACACATGATGTGGATGCAAATATCGGACCGACAAATAAGCGGTGTCATGTGATGAGGTACCCTTAGCTGCTTCAACATAGTGCATCCGCTAATGTACCTAAACAAACCGATCTTAATACGAACATGATTTCGATAAATGTTCCTTGGTTGAGGTTGAGACTAATAAATTCAAAACAAATGATATGGTTGATAAAAGGCTTTTGATGAACTTTCAAACAAATTCTCAAAACTTGAAAAACATTGCATTTATCTTGAAATTGCAATACAAAGAAAGGAGGAAAGTTTTCAAAATAAGAAACCATGTAAAATCCGAATTTCACGAATTTCGTGAATTTTACGAAATAAGCGATTTAAAAGCTCGACTTCAAGCCAAAAACTCGACTATCAACAATCGAAGAAACATATTTACGGTATGTATGTGAAAAGTAATTTGGTTACAAGTAATCTCGATGTTAATGCTATTTATGATATTCAAATTAGAAATGATGAATTAGCGGTTTGTGTGGCCAAATTACTAAAGGAAAACGAGTCTTTGAGAAATCATCACATAGAACTAAGTGACTCTGTCAAAGAAGCTAGAACTAAGTCAATGGAACAAACAAATTATTTGATAGCAAAAATTGATGACTCAAAGCTCATCTTCAGGAAAAGAGTTTCGCTATTGTTGCCTTAAAAAATGAGCTTAGGAAAACTGTAGGGAAAAGTGTGAACACTAAGTTTACAAAACCATCAACCTTGGTGAAGCCAGTTTCTCATCCTACTAGAGACCGATCCATTGTTAGGCAGCCTACTACATTTATATCAGAAAGAACAAAATCTTTGAAGACAAGGCTTGCCTCCCAAGTTGATGCGATACAAGTTTTGTCAAAACCAGGCACTTCACCTAAGTTACCTAAGAATAATACTTCTACTCCCAGCACCTCTAGGAATAGTTCGAAAACAGTGTCAAAACCAAGCATTAAAACCCATAACTCATATGATATGAATGACTTGTGGAAGAACTATTTTCTAGAAGAAGCTAGGAAAAAGGCACAAATTCGAAAAGACGGAATTTTAGGTGCAAGACCTAGGGTGATGCATTCCACGAGATATCAAGGCACTACTAGTAGTTGTAAACCATTACCTAGGAACACTCAAAAGACTAGGGGTTGGCTTGCATCTAAGAGTAGTTATATGAAGAAGAATGCTAAGCATGTAGAAAATGAAACTAGAAATTCTGAGTCTTTTCCGAATAAGAAACATTTTCCTAATTCACATGCTAAGTTACAATCCACTAAGGCTATTAACATGGCTAAGGTTCAACATGTTATGAAGCAAAACAAACCTAAAACTTCACCTAGATGGATCCCAACTGCTAAATCTTTGGAGTCTAGGAATAACGATAAATCTTCCACTGTGCATAAGAAAATCAACAATCCTAGACCTTGCCATAAGTGGATACCGTCTGGTAGAATGTTTAAGGATGTTGTACTTAGGTGGATACCTACCGGAAAACTGTTTACCGATGACAAAATCAAGGTTGATCGTGAAAACCCAAAGGGTTTGGATACTAATGTCACTAACCAATATATATACAATCCAACTTGTAATGTTAGTGCAGGTAGTCCTTACTTCGTTGCAGATAATTCGATCCTTCACTACATGGGCTGGCTTAAAGTATGGATTACAAATAGATTGATATCTCATAACTCACGGGTTCAAGTAACTCAACCTTGATATTCTACACTATGACGTCTGTTCACATCAGTTTAGGCCTCGTACTTCATCATTATGGCATCTGCAGATAACACTTCAGGCCCCGTTCCTCAAAGAAAAGAAAGGCGTACAATTCAGTGCGTTTTATCTTCAGTTTAACAGAAATTCTCTCAAGAATGACCATCCTCATCTACATTCTCCATCAACGAGCTTCATGTGCTTCCCATGCTTATTCAGTCATCAAGTGGATCTACGTTCATTGGAGTATATTCTTATTCACTTGTTCAAATCAAAAATGGCAACTTCAGATGCAATTTTTGAGGGGGAGAAGTGTGAATAAAATGACAGTTATCAAATGGATCTACTTACCGGTGATTGTATTCTTACTCACTTGCTCAAATAAAAAAAAAAGCATTGGCAACATCATATGCAACTTTTGAAGAGGGGAAGTGGATCTACATGTTGATGGATATTTGTATAATGGTCATACGCCTAATGTTGATGGATATTTGTATAATGGTCATACGCCTAAGAAGTACCATTATACTTATTCCTCAAGATGCACCATCTAAGAAGTACAACTCAGACTACTCAAGAAGCCTAATCTCCAGTTATTCCTCAAGGCGTTGTTAATGACTATCATTGTAGTTGCACTCATGAATAATGATCCGCTCTTTGGTATTCCTTTGCCAAATTTTCACGGATTATTGTACATGAATAATGATCCGCTCTTTGGTATCCCTTTGCCAAATCTTCACGGATTATCGTGCACTCTGTAAATCAACCACATGAACATTAAGGAAAATGACTACCTCATCCGCTTGAAGACATTATTGGTGAATCTTCCAGATCAGTCTCTATATGTATATCTTTAGGAAGATGGCATTGATGTTGAGGAATCATTTGATCCAGTTCATTCAATGGATCCATGTACATCCGATTATATATTTATTCACATGTTGGGCATTTGACACATGTTGATTACTTCGGAGTTAATCATGTATCACTTATTTGAGATTGAAGCTGACTTTCACAAAGGTGTGTTCTTATTTGATAACTTGCTCGGGCTTAAGAATTTGAGTTGAAGACTTGGTTTATCTAGTTACCAGCTGTCGGGGTAGATGGTTGAAGACCTAGTTAACTATCACTATTAGGAGTTACGTTCTTTTACTCAGTGTCATACGTAGATTACGTTGTGGATAATCGCAAGAGGTGTTAATGTCTCATACTTTGATTGAGTATTGAGTACTTAAAGATTTTATTGGAGCATAAATTCTCGACACCGTTCTTCCAACATTAGTGCAAGATTAAGATACAAATGCGGGGAACTCTTCTTCAGTTTCAAGTTTGGTATATCTGGTTTGCTTCATCATTGGTCACTTCAAATTGTCTACATCTAGGTTGATTAAGATAGTCAGTGAGAGTTTCTGTAGCAGTTGATTCTCACAGGATTCCTTTGAGCTAATTTGTTGTTCTTCTCTATTTCAAGATTATTTGGTATGTATAATGTGTTGCTGATTCTGAGGTATCAAAACCAGCAAGGGGGAAGGAGACATATATCTAAACACACAACAAGTACACATGATGAGCTTAATACTTCTTCTCTATTGAAGTTATTATGGGGAGACAAATGTCATAACCGCAGAGAATCTCAGTGTTTAACTCGTAGCCTTTGGTGTGTTATTCCAACTATTTGGGGGGAGGATATATTATTCCAACTATTTGGGGGAAGGATGTATTATTCCAACCATTTGGAGGAAGTGGTCTCTGGATACTTTTGGTATGTGTTAACTCGCCTTTCGATGAGGAAGAAATATGAGAAGAATATGTGGGCGTGAGATGATATTGCTTATCGACATCTTCTATATGATTTATAGTAGTGCTTAGGTTATTGCTTCATGTACACAATGTTATGATGATTCGATAAGATGACAACCATCGGGAGAGATATGTGTACATCGAGGCGCACAACATATTCACATGATCGAGCTTATTCGGTTATTCGGAGTTGATATCCATGAGAGAAGATCGGTGATTCAACATGTTACATAGATGTCGCCTCTATTCTTGTTGGGTACATGTGTACATTATGGGCGAATGGTTATATGAAAGATAAGCGGAATGCATTTGGTGAAATGAAGATGTTGACATATTGTTCTCTCGAATAGACAATCGCTCAAACTCAAGAGTAATGTGTACATCGGGGAAGCACAACAGGTTCACGTGATAGAGCTTAATCATGTATTTCGGGTTTGATAACCGCAAAGATGATCAGTGTTTAAACTTGTTACTTTGGTGTTCTCATGTTCTTCGGGGTGTTGAGCTTCATTCAATGAGACTGTTTCTCTTCACATTCTACTTCTTGATAAAATGGTCTTTATTCAAAGATTGTCGGTTTGGGGGGAAGCTACCAAAGTCTCACTTTCTGTAGGCTCAATTTCTAACGTCCATTCAAGAGTCTCGAAAGCTTTGGTGGTGAAAGTTTAAGAAATGATGACTTCTATCTTCTAAGTACTGAACGAAATCCTTATCTCGGTACTCGTATCATCATCTTCTTAAACTATATCATCTTATTTGTATATATTTATCAAAAAGCAAAATACAAAATTATAAAACCTTCAAAAATCAATAAAAAAATCAGAAATTTTTTTTTCCAAAGACATGTCTTTTGGTATCGATAACATCTACGGTCTTAGAAATGTCATTCAATAATGGCACGGGACTTTAGATGAAGTTCGAGCAGAAGGTGTAAATATTTATTTTCTAAACATGTCTCTTAATATGGCTTACAGTTACTTCTGACTGTAACCCGTGCTTAAACCATGGCTTGCTATTATTTCAGATAGCAACCCGTTCTTTAAGAAAGGAAAGTACTGCGCTAAACCATTTTTCAAATATTTCGTGCACTTATCCTAAAACTATTTGAGGAAAGTATGTCAAGGATCTTTGTTCCTACACAAATTTTTTCCGTCTAAAATTCTTGAGAAAAATATTTGTTGTTTTCAAAAATGGTGGTAAATGAGTTGCTTGAAAATCAATCAGAATCATGTTTTCATAAATTTGCTAAACTCAATCAATGACTTTAGCGCTTTTAAAACTTTTTAGAAAATAAGTCATTGATTGAGGGGGAGAATGTTTTCAAATCTATATCATCTAATGGGCGTTCTTAATTATCCTAAATGCTTAACTGAAAAATGATGTTAACCTACGTTGAAGGACTAGGTGCCTAGGATATGATTGTTAGGTTTAGATGATTAGATTTTGATGAACAAATAATCCCATGCTTTATATGATCTGATTGATATGTTGAATTGACTTTTATTAGTCGATTGCTGTTTGGGTGATATCGACCACCATATATCTGTTTGTATGTCCACTAACGTATGCAAATATCATGGTTCATAAGAATGTTCCCGATCCGGATCCCACAAATGAATATGATTGGATGCCGAAAGGAAAATATAACTATATCTTGGGTCGAAAAAAGAAGAAACGGAGCTTAATTGGATCTCTCCATGAATAGTTGGCACGATAGATGCAACTTCAGAGGTCTCACTGCATCAGCAGCCTGTTTTCTTTCAGCCTTACAGCAACAACAGAAGCAGCTTATGATGCTCAACCACCTAACGTATCTTTGTGCAGGACAAGTTGTGAATGAAATCATTTATAAACAATTTTGATAATATTGTTTTGAAAATGATAAAAATATTGTTTTGAAAATAAATTGGACTAAATTTTGGAAATCACCGGACTTCATTTTATCAAAACTTAAGTCACTCAATCAACGACTACGGTCATCGATTGAGGGGAAGACTGATTTAAATTAAAATATTTTCATACGATATTTCTTCATAAAAGTCCGGTTTGTACGTAATAAAGTGGTGATCTAAAGATTTAATGTTATGTCATGATATGATTTTTTTTTAAACTCAAAGATCTTTCAAAATGAAATTTTTTCTGTTCTTATTTGATTGTGAAATTGTTTTGTTTTACTTAAAGATCTCTTAAAAACTATCATACCTGACACTAACAATCTTTAATGTCTAAAATTGGTCCTTATCTGTCATTTTTCAAAATTAAATCTTGCCACGTCTTTCCCCAAAATTTTCTAAATGATTTAAATCAATTGGGATCACAAATCTCAATTGGTTTGAAATTTTTGATCGGGGGAGAGATCGTGATTTAAATCTCAAATCGGTTTTAAAGGGTAATTGTTTCAAAGCACTCCTTCCTTCATGTGCCAAACGATTTCAAATACATAATGCACATGATTGTGAAGGAGCATTTAACCAAAAACCAGAAAGAGCTTTTAAATCAGGCACATTTTCTCCCATGTTTTCTAAACCTTATTAAATCACTTGGGATCCAAAATCTCAAAGGGTTTGATACTTTTGATAGGGGGAGAATTTGTGATTTAATAATGAAATTTGATAAAAGGTGATCATTTTGATTCAAATGTGCAGGCTGCTCTCCCATATGTGCTAAACACTTTCGAATCTCGAAGCACATATTGAGGGGGAGCATTTCAAATGAAAATAAACTTTCAAGGTACAATGATTTCTGTTTTTCAACATAAAGTACCTTGATTGATTTTCTAATGGTTTCTTAATGGCTTTTGTGATCGTGGATGTACTTCAAAAGAACTCTTTCCTCTATGTGATAAAATGATTTCAAATATCCTACGCACATATTGAGGGGGAGAATTTACCAAAGAAAATCAAAAGGCTTTTTCTAAGGAAATTGTGATCAAGAAATTGTTTCAAAGAACTCTTGCCTCTATGTGCTAAACAATTTCAAACTCATATGCATATGTTGAGGGGGAGCATTTCTAAATGATCAAAATGATTAAGGTACAAAATGCTTTGATTTTATATCACAAGTACCTTGATTGATTTTTCAAATGATTTTTTTTTCAATTGGTTTCAAGAAGGAATGAACAATACCAAAAGACCGACCAATTTACTTTATGCATGGTGTTATAAGGATGGTTAGGTTAGGTATTCATTCACACGATCCCTTGAGTCGGAGGATCTACCGAGGACAATCTACTAGATATTGTAGAAGTCCTTAGGTATGATGAAAAAGGAGAAAAGTGAGATATGAGAAGAGTGCCGATCGAGGCAGAGCTAGAGCTGGAATAAACCCAACAAGGTTCTAGTTATGAAGTCTCGTAAGCTTGAAGGGGTTGAAGAATGAAAAAGAAATAAATGTGAAAAGGGTGAAAAGAAATAGCCCTCCAATAAATTAACCTTAGGGCGATAACGGGTTCAATACATATACTCTTGGTGGTTACCAAGGTAACGCCGGTATTGAAGACAAGGCGTCATGGACCCGATGACGCATTGCACTAAACTTCCCAAGCTACTCAAGTTCCTCTTAAAAGGGCTTGTTTCATTCTCACGGGAACCTACATAATCTATCGACTTTCTCCTAGAGATTGTTGATATTGAAGAAGGAGACCCTCTCCCTAGTCTCCGACATAGGAACCAAATGTGCACAATTAAGTCTAGAGCCAAGAGATCATCCATAATATCTCATTAGGACACACTATTCTTGAAGGCTTGCTGTTTCACACAATGTGGAAAGTAAGTATATATTAAGAGTCCTACGCATTATCCTTGTGGTATTGCCAGAACATCCGAGTGATATGTAAAATATTCACGATGAAGATGGAAATCCTTCTAGAGCCAACATCAAACAAGCTCTTGGTGGGTGACATGTGAGATCTATTCTAAAGATAAAACTTGTGACAAGTGGATAGAAACGATGGGGCGATTCATTCTTGAATCAACCTTGGTCTAGGAAATGGATTGACGGATACCTTTGAAAAACCAGTCGTTGTGCTCAACAATTCTTTTCTCTAGCACATTGACTGTGTATTAATCTTTCAAAATTAAAAGGGTATTTATAATTGAAAATTGATTTTTCTTATAAAACCTTCGTCGTATTGCAAAACTCTTTCTTCAAGCAATACACGATTGTTTTCAAATCATTTTGAATCAATCAATAAATCTCAATTTCTTTGGTTCACTCACTCCGTGTTGTCTTCTTTGAGGCGTTCGGTTTGAGAATAGCTAGAACATTGCGAAACCCTGTCAAGGAGATTCTTTGGAATTATACGATCACATGCAATACTTGTCTTGATCAACGGGGAACCGTGGGCGTGTACCTCAATTCAACGAAAGTGGTCAAAGACACTTTCGTGTGTTTTATTACTAGCGTTGTTTGCGGTACATTTGGACGGTTGCGGTGATCGAATTGAAAAGTCAATCCAAAGCCGCATGCTCACAACATCCACACTTAATTGAAGAAATCATGACTAGTGCATATCTACATAACATGGCTCGATATTTTATACTATGCTTTTACTACGCTGCTGCAAATATCATGAACCAATAAAGCACGCTACTACGATGGAAAGATGTCATGATCACGAAGTGTGAGCATGTCGGTCCAAATGTCACAACATCACATGATGGCAACACAATAAAGGGTGATCCAGTTAAAGGCCTCCACTAAAAGTACAAAACTATGCGGACTTTGAAGAATCGCTACTTAAGCACAAAGATTGCGGAAGTGAAGAATTAAAGTCTACGAGCTCAAGACTGAAGATAAAATAGATGGCTAGGATTCAAAATGTAAAACATGGGGTGACCTCCCTTAGTCGGAGATTGTTAGGAATTAGAAATTCCATAGTGAAGAGTCGGTCACCCCAAATATAATCTAGCATAAGTTAGCTCGTAGACATATCGTTATTTACTTGTTTATTAGTTAGTTATTAGCATAATTTAGTTTAGAGCAACACCGTGGAGGAAGGACGGGTCTTTACCCATTGTAAGCACGATCCACGATCAGAAGGAGGGCGTGTAGTATGTAACTATAAATACCCTCTACCTCCCAGGTAGAGGGTTGGACATTCATTCTAATCTAACCTTTTCTCTTTTGTTTACTCTCTCTAGAAAGGCTCCCATTCTACTTTCTCTCTAAACTCTCTATACTATTCGATCCATACTTGTGTTTGATATGTGTTTATGAAATCCAATATCTTACAATGACGAGTTAGACTCTCTCGATAAACACTCATACTTCTCTAAAGCGATCTTGACTTGACCGTCGGAGGTGGATCCGGGGCTCCGCCTCGGGTCCCCTTCTAACCGGTTCTTCTTTGTTGTAGCATCATGCAAGGCTCGGAAGGACGACGAACGGCACCAGGAGAGTCGTCAAAACCTGCCCAGCACAAATTATGCTTCAACAAGTGGTGCCATCTGTGGGACCCCGAATAAACTATGTTTCGTGTTCTCATATTACCGAGAAGCATAAATCAGTTTCCAAAGTCGGTAACTCTAAATCAGTAAACATCATGTGTTTTTAACATCACTTTAAAAGCACATGCTTGTATTTAATAATGATGGCATGCACTCCTTGTGTATCCGCTCCAAACATTATGTCAGGCCTGGCTTATTTATATTTATGGTCCGCTCTAAAAATAATCCCGCATGTTTCCGGTCCGTCCCAAACCTTATGTCGTGGCCCGACTTCTTTATATTTATGGTCCACTCTAAAAATAATGTCGCATGTTTCCGGTCCATCCTAAACATTATGTCGTGGCCCGGCTTCTATATATTTTTGGTCCGTACCATGATTTATGATTATTCAAATATGGCCCTGCTTCTTTATATTTATGATGATCCGCTCCATGATCATTCAAATATACTATATTTATGGTCCTACTTCCAAAACACATTGAATGATAACTTCCACATGTATATTTTACTGGAAGAACCCGTGTTCCGTAGATAATATATCCGGACATATTTTATTTTTTGGTATTCGTGGTCGTAAGATCCGGCTTATGAAGATATTGCTGTCGAAGTAGCCAAGTTAAAAGCTCCATCCTTTCATGACACTCTGCACGTCAGGACATATTTTATTCTTTAGTATTCGCGGTCGCAAGCTCCGACTTACGAGAATATTGCTGTCAAAGTAGCCAGCCCGAGCAGCTGGCACATATATACTACTATGAGATCTTCGAGTTCTTCTAGTTTGCTCCGGATAAGACAAGTTTCGGAGGTAGCAAAGTCGCAGCGTAACGTACAACCCCACCGGACCATAGACGTCGGACGTTTCGGGAACAGGATCTCAGGTACGGCCATCACCCCTTATTTAAGTTCTGATCTCCGAAACCGAAGGTCAACGGGCCATAAACATATGCTTCGGATGCATGCACTCCCTACTTACCCCTGTCGGGAGGTCCACTGGACAAAGTGTATATGTCGTTACCTTATTTTCCGTCCTGCCGACCACACACAGCTACCCCGGTAGTGGTCTATCGGACACAAACTCGCGAAACGAACACTTACGGAACCCGACTGTGTACCGCTGGAGGAAAAATTATTGAACTACAAGACTACGGAGTATGAAACTTCGCTTGCATTTTCCGGTCCGGCCCATCCTTTTATAACAGTATTCGTTGACAGTCTTGCACAAACTTGGCTCCCGGTATTAGTTAACCTTTGTACCAGGGCACGGGAAAATGTTTAACCATTTCATCATTACGCGACCTTCGGGTCAGAAGGTATCGAAATGCTGTCGGACCATGGTGCATGCGGAACTGACCAATATTTAGGGTCTATAAATCTTTTTTTTTTAACTTTGTTTAAAAGGTATAAAGGGAACAAGATCACGTGCTTTGTTTGGGCCCCAACAAGAGTTGTACTTTAAAAAGATTGACACTGTTATAGTGTGAGCCTTTATTAAAATAAAAAATTGATCTCAATGCCGCTGGCTTTTCTTGGTACGTCTCCGGATCTTTTTATCCTTAATTCCAAGGCTCCGCCACCTTTTACTGGTGCTGAAATCCAAAGATGGTTTTGCATATGATGGCAAAGAAACGAACTATGGTA
This sequence comes from Chrysanthemum lavandulifolium, assembly GCA_022545495.1. NCBI lineage: Eukaryota > Viridiplantae > Streptophyta > Magnoliopsida > Asterales > Asteraceae > Chrysanthemum > Chrysanthemum lavandulifolium. The sequence continues at coordinate 126,359,213 of CM040239.1, forward strand.
CCTCATTGCTTACCGCACTTCAAAATTTGGCCACGGCCAATTTTAATTTTACGAATGTGTAAAGAACATGCAAGTTCAATGGCGAACGCCATGGAGCTGCGGAACCACCGTTGGCGCGCACAATGTCATAAACCCCGGTATTCAGCTTAGCGCACCTCCATCCCAGCTTGAGTGCTCTGAAACCAGTGATTTAATTAACATCCTTGTATGAATTCAATACTACTACTCAGTAGTACTAAACAATACCACGGTTAAATCATATCGCATATGTTAGAGACACCTTCTTACTATTAGAGCGTAGCATCATTAAACTTGGGGGGCTATAGGGTATGGCGATACCACTATAATTATCTTCGTGCATGTCATGTAAGTATATTCGCACTAAGTACGTAAGAGGCATTGCAAGCCCGGTACTAAGACGGATGCCATATCCACACCAAGTACTTAAGAGGCATTGCAAGCCCGGTACTAAGACGGATGCCATATCCGCACCAAGTACGTAAGAGGCATTGCAAGCCCGGTACTAAGACGGATGCCATATCCGCACCAAGTACGTAAGAGGAATTGCAAGCCCGGTACTAAGACGGATGCCATATCCGCACCAAGTACGTAAGAGGCATTGCAAGCCCGGTACTAAGACGGATGCCATATCCGCATCACCCGGCCACGGAAGTACGTCTTCCGCCGACAATAAGTCGAATACCATATTCGCACCACCCGGCCACGGAAGTACGTCTTCTGCCGGTAATAAGTCGGATGCTATATCCGCATTACTCGGCCACATAAATATGTCTTCCGTCGGCCTTTGTCATACGAGATAAGACAGAGGTATCCGGACAACGCTAGTGTTACCCCGACTATAGAATAACATATTCTTCCTACGGGGTCTTTATTGTCCAGCCACGGGAAACCAAGCGTCCGAGCACAATCACCCGACACATGTACGCGGGTGCTGCCTAGCATGAGTCTAGCATAACATGATCAAGAACCATATCATACTAGCTGGGGGACATGTTGACGGATAGTCCAGAATGGGCGGACCCAATGGGCAAGTCAATAAAAGGTGGCCCACATCCTATGTAACCCTAATCTACACACTATAAATATAAGGATATGATCATTCTTCCCGGCGAGTTAGACTCTCTCACTAAACACACATACTTCTCTAAAGCGTCATCGACTTGACCGTTGGAGGTGGATCCGGGGCTCCGCCTCGGGTCCCCTTCTAACAGTTCTTCTTTGTTGTAGCATCATGCAAGGCTCGGAAGGACTACGAGCGGCACCAGGAGAGTCGTCAAGACTGGCCCAGCACAAATTATGCTTCAACAGGGAAGATCATATATGTTTTAAAGAACATGAACATGAGAATTACAAGAATTGAAATTGATATATATGTATGTTTTGTTAGAGTCAAATGCTTGTATCGAGTCATAATAGATGTTTTGCACGATTTTTTCCATGGTTTAATGAGGTAATTTTTCTAGAAAAATGCAGCAGACCAGTTTTTGTCAGGACAACCTGACGGCTTCAGGTAATGTAGAAGCAAAATATCAGTTTCGTTTTCTGTACAATTTATAATTTTTGGAAATTCTCAATTCTTAACAATTTATAGTTTTTATTGCATCCATTCCACAATTCTTAACAAATTCTCAATTCTTAACAAATTCTCAATTCTTAACAATCCAAAAAACTGCAAACATCCATTCCACAAGCATTATATATTATTTGCTTTTTACTGTAGTTGTGTGTCATATATAGTTTTACCGCCGATTTTACACGATGGTATTTTTTGTTTTCTTATGAGTATGCAGGTTATATTGGACAAAAAGAAGAAACACATATTGGATGAAGCATATTACTTATGCATTCTTCTTAGAGGAGGATTTAACCGCAACTTCACACATACCCTACCGAGCTAATCAGGGGATTATTAGTTTATTTTCCTTACTTGCCTTCCTTTATCATAAATTTGATACTTTCGAGGAACATTGGGGACAAGGTTCAGTTTAAGTGTAGGGAGGGAGAATAAAACTGGAACTTAGAAACTATTCATTCACTTGATTATTTGTTTTGTCCTTGGTAATTAGTGTAATAAACCATAAGAAATATTTGTTAGGGCAATTTTAGCACCAAATTAATTTTTTTTAGGGTCAATTGCATATATATCCATTAAAACTTGCATATTTGCATATATACCCAAAAATGCTTAAAATGCGTTGTAAATCATGCAATAAAAACTTGTATTATGGGGAAATATGCAAGTTTTTAAGTTTTAGTTGGCATATATGCAATTCTACCTTTTTTTTATTACATTTACGAGTTAAACTTTAGTCTTATTAAAGCGTCTCATGAATAGGAATTATATGACTAACACAAAAATCGTTTACCACTCAAATTCCACCCAAAAAATGTAAGGTTCGCCCCTAGATCTTTAGGAATAAAAGCATTCACCTTTAATGCTTAGTGAGTGTACCGGTAGTATAATAGATTATAGAACTTGTTTTGTGATGCATTCCGAGATCGTTAGTGAGACTACACTTGTGTAGTTAAGAGTAACTAAATGATAAGAGATATTAGGATAACCCTTGTTTGAAACCTGTATTATAATTACATGTTCCACATCGGTTGAGTAATTACCCCACATCCTTACGATGTACTCATCTTTAGTACACGATACTCCTAGTATAAAATATTTCATGACTATCACATTATCACCATGAAAAAACTGCAGCAAAGCACCGATATAAACTTAGGAGTGATATCGATTTCTTCCGCTGTTTAATTTTATTTGCTTTGTTGGGGTTCAGGAACATCAAGTCGTATTTTTTGTTTAATAGGTTACCATGCCTGGTCTAGGTAAACAATAATAATAGATTCGGTTTAGCTTCATAACTTCATATTGAAAACTTTAATGCAAGGTATTTAACCTTATGTATACTTTCTTTTTCGAATGCAAGATTCACTAATAGCATGCCACTTTGCTTTATTATTAGCCTTCTATACATTAGGCATAGCCTACAGCGTTGTTTAAGACAAAAAGAAAAAATAATTTAAAAAAAAAATAAACTATGTAAGGATTTACAAAAGTTTTACTTTTAACGGTTTATTTATATAGCAAACTTTATTTATCAAATATCCAAAGTTTCTTTTACTTTGCAAATAAAATGAACCTAATATTACACTATTGACTTACGTATGATTTAATAAAAAATTCTAAAGTTTGTTAGAAAAATAAATGTTTTTGGCAAATAAATAAATAAATAATCATTTTTAAACACGCCCTTAAACTATGTAACAATTTACAAAAATACTAACTTTGTTTCTTTACATTAATATATATATATTTAATAAAAGAATTTCAAAACACACCACTAAACTATGTAACAAGTTATGAAAACTACCTTAAACTTTTATTGTTTACAATTTTTTTATATACCAAACCTTATTTATCAAATATCTAATAAATATTTAGAAATTTTGTTATAAAAAAATACCAATGCAAAAGTATTTAAATTTCGAATAAAATGAGCTTAATATTGCATTGCTTTTGACTTACGTACTATTTTATAAAAAAAAAAAGTGATATTTTTAAAAACAACTTCTTATTTTTCAGTTAATAGATCAATATTTAGTACTTTTGCTGTAAAGAAAATACCAAAATTAAGGTTTTTGAATTTCGAATAAAATCAGTAAAAAAACTTACGTAAGATTTTAAAGAAAATAGTGATTAAAATTTTAATCAACTTCTAATTTTTTCATAATAAGTTAAAATGATTACAAATATTTGAATGGTATAAACGGTAGACTCATTACAATAATTAATATTAGTCTAGGGAGGAGTATTTGTATACGTTTTACATTAAAGTGTAAACTAGTTAGTTAAAAGAAATTATCGGTATTACAATTGAACTTTTATGTTTTAATAATTACGTTAAATTAATATATTAAGAATATGATTTGCCTTATATAATTTAGTTCAATAAAACACATGAAATTAAATTATATAACATAAGCAATATTTTTTGTGCCGAGAAATTAAAGTAATTAAATAATTTTAAATGATTATATCATAAAAGTTTTATCAAGCAGTATACCACTTCAACGGACGGACATTTTAAATCCTAGTTAACATACATAATGCATAAATGAATATCGATTCACATAATTAAGAATGTGGCGTATTTATTTGCACAACAATATTAATATGACGAGTTCAATCTAATATTAATTCAAATAAATATGTATCTTTTCAAGCATTTAATTTTTAATATATACATTTATGAACTATTTGATATGTCACAAAGGTATATGCATTCATGCATTAGGGTGTTTGATATCTTGCAAATGCATTCGTGATGGTCCCTTTTGTTTTTTGATGCTAAGAACATTTGTAATGCATAGAACTATACAATGGTTAGTGGATTGACAAATTAGAGTTATTTACTTATGCCGATTAATCTTGCCCTCACGGTAAGATTTAAGATAACTATAAAAAGAAATTTTGAGTAATCTAATTAAAAGTCATATTTAGTTATAATAATTTTTTATTAATGTGTATTAAACGCAATTTTTAATATAAAAGAAAAGTTTGAGTTTAATAAGTATAATGTAACTGGTGCCCTTCGAGCACCGTTAGATAATCTCTTTTTAAAAATTGGATTTTGTAAAATGTGCATCGAAGACATACATTTGAAGAGTTTATATAAAAGTAAAGTCAAAGATAATTATTAAAATTACATTTATTTATGATAATTTTTGAGTATATTTAGTGAGAATTAAATGTATTTTTAGATATAAAAAAAAAGTACATGTTAAATAAACATAGCTTAACATATGCTTGAAGACATATATTACACAAACCTTCTAAAAATTAAATTATAAATTTAATGAACACTAATAAATTACTAGCAGGGTATTCGCGCGTCGCAGCAGCGGGTACCCTGAAATAAAAATTTTCGATGACTAATGTATTTTAGTTTATTATGTTATTTTTTAACAATAAATTTACGGATATCAAGAATTTCGTATAGCCCGTGTCCGTTCGGGATCGAACCCGTTTGCCCGTGTCTGCTTGGGCTCGAGCCCGTTTGGTCCGCGCCCGTTCGGGCTCAAGCTCATTTGGCCCGTTGCCCGTTCGGGCTTGAATATTTGTATCATGTGCTTTATTATTTATAGTAGTGAAATTTAATGCAGGAATTGTGTTTTATTTGGTTGTACAATATGATTGATAATTTGTATTTCTTATGTAAAAGGTGTTTTAATAATTGTATTAATTGTATTTATTGATCAGTTAAATAATTGACTACATTAAATAGCATTAATGTGGTTTTTTGTTGTATACTATGCTTCTTGTTTTGTACGTCTGAAAATTATGTGTATTAAAGTGTTGTACACTATGTTTCTTTTCTTGTAAGTAGTAGTCATTATAGTCATTAATAACATTGACCACTTTAATAGCATTAATGTTGTAAGTCTGAAAATAAGTCTAAAAATTACATCATGCTTATGTTGTTGTACATTATGCTTATTTTGTTGTAAATCTAAAAATTGGTTGCCGCTATTGTACATTGTGCTTAAATGGTTGTAATTTTTGGTGAAGGGTGTTTTTAATAGCATTAATGCTGTTTGATAGAATTTTGGTATTAAAATGACACCACGCTTTATTTTGTTGTACAATATGCTTACTTTCTTGTAATTCTGAAAATTGGGTGCATTAAAGTATTGTAAACCATGCTTAATTTCTCGTACGTCTAAAAATTAAGAGTGAGATGCTTTCGTGCATTATAAGTAGTATAGATAAAATACCTTATTTACATGTAATTTTAATAATAGTTTGCTCAAACTTTCTTTGTATTTATAGCTTAGCATGTGATGAATGAACACACATTAACAAAACAATAAGTCAACGCTGAAGTTAATGGATAAGAATGCGAAAATTAGAGTTAGGGTTAATGGGGATGCAAAAAACCACTTATCATATCTATATACTACTTATAATGCATGAAGACATCTCATTCTTAATTTTAAGACGTACAAGAAATTAAACATGGTTTACAACACTTTAATGCACTCAATTTTCAGAATTACATCAAAGTAAGCATATTGTACAACAAAATAAAGCGTATTGTCATTTTAAGACCAAAATTCTATCAAACAACATTAATGCTATTAAAAACACCGTTAACCAAAAATTACAACCATTTAAGCACAATGTATAATAGCTGCAACCAATTTTCAGATTTACAACAAAAAAAGCATAGTGTTCAACAAAATAAGCATGATGTAATTTTCAGACTTACAAAATTAATGCTATTAAAGTGGTCAATAATATTAATGACTACTTGATAAGGTTTTAAAATGTACCTTTTTGAGGGGTCGTTTAAGCCCTTATTTGATCATTTTAGTATCCGTTATTACTTAATATCGTTCCTTTTCATTTTTAGGTCTCTTGAAGACAAATTCTTGGAATAGCACTTATTTGGACGAAAAGGCGGCGGATATCTGAAGAAAATGGCCAAAGTCAAGAATCGAGACACTCAAGTGCTTTGAAATACAAGGGAAGCGTCGGGTGTTACACGTGGCCGTCGCATCACTTTTGTGGACTCGGTAGCCAAATTGCTTATTTTCAAGTGACGGTGTCGGGGCTTTAAAAGAGTAGGTCGTCGCGAACTCGGGCGGCCTAGATTTGATCCGACGGCGTCGAGAGAGGCGAAGGGACGGCGTCACAAGCATAAGGTGACGCCGTTGCAAGACTAACGTGGCCAAGCGAAACCACAATGACGGCGACCGGCGGCGTCACAAATCAAAGGTGACGTTGTCGCGATTGTAATCTTATATATAGAATCCGAATTTTTCGGTTTTATTGTGTAGTCTTTTGGGTAAAAACCTAAACCGAACCAAAGGCTGTCTTGTACAGTATTTTAGGGTTCCAAACCCTATCTTACATCAAGATAAGTGTTTTACTTCCTTAATTCAATTATGTCTTCAATTACTTGTGTGTATGCTTGCATGTTCTCCATGTCGGGCTAATTTACTTGTGTATTTGCTTAGGGAATATGAAACTTAATTATTGAATATTGTTAGGTTGTCTCTTATCTTAATTGTAATTGGCTTAGGAGTGCGACTAGGCTATCGTTGTGTTTAATACTTGATAAATCTTTGATAGTTTATGAATGACTTAGTGGATTTCGTTTACTAAACCCAAAGATAACCTTAAAGTTAGTTTATGAATGACTTGGTGGATTTCGTTTACTACACTTAAAGGTGACTTCAAAGAGTTAGGGAATGCACACCTTACGACCTTAGAAAACACAACGCGATTAAGAATAAGGACGTGACAATTTCAACCATCAACAGGAGATAATTAAGGAGTAATAAAACCTAAGTAACCACATCTTTAAACCATCATACGAGCACACAATAATTAGACATAGACTACATACACCTTAGATTAGATAATTAGATAAGTAGAGTAATCGGTGAAATACCAACCCCAAATCCAAACCCGAGATTCGTACCTTTCCTTTCCTTAAAAAATATAAAAGATAAAAATAATCTCCCTCAACCCCAACCTTAGCGTAGTAACTTCTCACTAGCATTCCTATTCCCAGAGAACGATATCAATACCGTGGCTTACCCTAATACTACACTACAACGATTAGGTTCCTTTGCCTAGGGTGTTATAAAACTTGCTCGAAGAAAAGGAAGTTCCTTTGACCCCGAGCGCGCGTGTGGCGTTATCAAGTTTTTGGCGCTGCTGGGAATAGAATAGCTAGTTAGTAGTCCACCTCGTTTAGGTTTCCTTGCTTGATTCCTATCAAGTAAGATTTTTCCCAATTTTAGCTTTCGTAGTCTATCCCCTTCTTCGTGACCTTTGTTCGTAACCCATCACTTTTCATCATGGAAGGTGATAACCAACCACCATTCATCAACCTACCACCAAATGACCGCCAAGAGGCCGTACTCTTGGTGAATACTCGAGACCAAGCCACCTAGGCTATAGGAACACCATTGAGCTTCCCGACCAAGCCCAAACTACGGCCTGCGATCCGACACCATCGGTTGGTGCAAAGCGGATGTGCATTCCATGGACTTCGTTAGAAGATCCTAATCGACATCTTAAGGATTTCCTTAAAATTGTCGATTCCATCGACCTCGATGCTACTACTCGGGAGACCAGCGTCTGCGTCTCTTCCAATTCTCTCTACGGGACCAAGCTAGTAATTGGCTTGGCGACTTCCCATGGCTCCATCTCAAGTTGGGATGATCTCACCTCTCGCTTCCTTGCTCAATTTTCCCACGGAGAACCTCTAAGCTTAGGAATGATATCTTGATGTTCCAAAAGCGTCAAGGCGAATCTCTCTGAAGCATGGACTCGATTCAAGGACTTACTTCATAAAGTCCCTCATCACGGCATTGATCTTTGGCTCCAAGTCCAACTTTTCTATGATCATGTCAACTTCCCCACCAAGCGATCCATTGACCAAGCGGCCGGTGGAAAACTTAGTGATCTCACCGCGGAAGAATCATGGGGTATAATAGAGGACCTTGCTCTCTATGACAACGAAAGTTGGAATGACCCCCGTGAGCTGCCCAAAACCGTTAAGGCAATATCCTTGCCTCCCATTGACTCACAACCTTCCGACCGTAGGATGCTCGAACTTGAAGATCAAGTTAAATTCTAATGAGTTCTACGAAAATCCTAAGTCTTCACATCAAGTGAATAAAATCACTCTTCCTTGTGAGTTATGTAGTGGTCCCCATGACACTCGTGATTGCACAAGACTCCCGAACAAGCTTTTGCGGACTCGCCTCCATGCGTACCGACGGGCGGGAGAAAGTGGTACACTTTCAAGCCGAACAAAACAACTTAGGAAACTCTTACAACCCCTCATGGAGAAATCACCCTAACCTTAAGTGGAACCAAAACTCAAGCACACCCCAAAGCTCATCTAGTCCACCTAATAGGTTCAATTCTCTAAACACGGGAACCCTACTAATCTTGAGGCAATTGCATCTAGATTCGTGTCATCTCAAGAAACTCGATTAACTAAGCTTGAAGCCGATTTTAGCGAAGACAAGGTGGATGACAAACAAGCTTGATGCCTCTTAAAAGCCTTTAATGAGCGGAAATTGGAGCACTCCCAAGTGATACTATAAAGAACCCAAAAGTGAATTCGATTTCGTCAACTTCATGTTCTTGTTCACCATGGGAGAGTGCACATCCATGTCCCTCACACCCAACAGTTCACTCGGTAAATGCTATCAACAAGGGTTCCAAGCAATCTAAAATGAGGTACCAAGGCCTGCACCATTGGTAGAACCTACTCTTGAGAAACCGTTAACCAGAACCCAAACCTAATCTAGAGGAGGAGTACAAGGAACTCCATCAAGAAAAGCGGTTCTTGAAGTCTTAGCTCATGCACCTTATTATAATGCTTTAAAAGAAAATATGAGTTAGAACTTAACCTTGGAAAACATGGGTCCGCCTTTGTGCGAAATAATCTACCTAAAAGTTAGGCGATCACGGGCTATTTACTCTTCCGTGTAGGCTTGGAACTTCCAAACCTATCGATGCTCTAGCCGACTTAGGATCATGCATCAATCTTGTTCGTTGTCCCTCCATAGAAGCCTTAACTTAGGTAAGATAGAACCAACGTAAACCATCTTAGGTCTAGCGGACGGTAGTGTTGCATATCCGGTAGGGATAATAAAAGACATGGTAGTACACGTAGGAGAATTGACTCTTTTGGCCGACTTTCATGTGCTAGACATGAATAAGGACCCGACATGCCCATTACTAGTAGGAAGAGGATTCTTAGCTACCGCTAGTGCCATCATCGATTGTAAGATGTCCAAGATAGTGGTAGGAGAGGGGAGTGCTAGGTCAATTTACGATGTCAAAGAGCATACGTACTACAAAGAAGAGGAAATCCCACATGAGACTAGGTTGGATAGAACACCTTCTAGATATGGACCTTGGATAGATAAGAACCTCATAGGTCCCCAACGACCTTTCTACTTAGATGAAGCCTTTGCTAGTAAAGCAACTTTCCATGAAAAAGAAATGGCTAGGGACATGGAAGTAAACTCGTTCGAGGACGCCTTAGTATTTAGGAAGATGACCGAGCTCCTAGGAAGTTTGCCCGTCAACCTTGTCATGAATAAGTGGAAAATTGAGAAGCCTAAACATAAGGGGATTGGGATAGACCGCCTAGTGATGGTAATGGAGAGTGGCACATTAGGATAACGATCTATGATCCCGATGGAGAGAAGTTTGAAAAGGCATGTCGAACCAAACGTACTACTAGGAACTTAAATGATAAGTTTGATCCTTATGACATTGTTAAGGATAGGCTTACTTATATCGGTACGTAGGAGCAGGACTACGAGTCTAGCTACAAGACTCATAAATAAATAAAAGCGCTTCGTGGGAGGCAACCCATGCTTAATTATTTGCTTGTTAGTGTCATATATCTTTTATTGATTTCTTATTCTCATGTTTAAATTTGTAAAAATGCTTTATTTTGTTTTTAACCTCGTCTTAATTGCATATAAAGGTATTTTACATAAAGGATAAGTGTAGGGAGGATTACACGTTTTCAAAAGAAGCGTGACCATGAGTGCAATTAATTAAAAGATATATATGTGTGTTTGTTCGAGTCAAATGCTTGTATCGAGTCATAATGGATGTTTTAGAAATTTTCCGATTCTAAAGATGTAAATTTTCCGAATTTTTTCCGAAAATCGCAGACCGGTTTTGTCGAGGATAACTTTGACGGCGTCGAGATCTCAACTGACGGCTTCGTGGAGGAGTAAAACAACAGATTACTTTTCTCGTTTTACGAGCTAGTTATAAAATTTTGGAATTTTCCGGTCTTAATTTTCCAAAATTCGTAAACATCCATTCCACAAGAATTATATCCTAGTTTAATAGAGTCTTATATATATTATTACCGTCGATTTTACGAAGGTTTCGTTTGTTTTCTTCAAGTGTGCGGGTTTAATTTATTAAGAAGAAGATACATAAGATTGGAAGGAGCTTTTCACGTACATTCTTCTTGAAAAGTTTAACCACCACTTTACACGGATCCTACCGAGCTAATCGGGGAGTATTAGTTTCTTTCGTTTTAATTACCTTCTATTATCATAACTTTGATACTTTCGGAGAACATTGGGGACAATGTTCGGTTTAAGTGTAGGGAGGGAAAATAAAGCGGGAACTTTGAAACTATGCTTATCCTTGATTATTTGCTTTGTCAATTGTATTTGTGTAATAAACCATGAGAAAATGTGAGGTTAGGGTAATTTTGGCACCAAATTTAAATTTTTATGACATATAGGAGTGGGCCATTAGTCTTAACAAAAGCGTCTCACGGATAGGAAGTTATATGACTAGCACAAAAAACCCTTTACCACCCAAATTCCACCTAAAATGTGAGGATCACCCTTAGATTAGTAGGAATTAAAGCATTCATCTTTAATGCTTAGTGTGTGAACCGGTAGTATAATAGATTCTAGAACTTGTTTTGTGATGCATCCCGAGATCGCTAGTAAGACTACACTTGTGTAGTTAGGAATAACTAAATGATAAGAGGCATTAGGATAACCCTTGTTTGATACCCGTAATATAATTACTTCTTCCACATCGGTTGAGTAATTCCCCACACCCTTGCGTTGTACTCATCTTTAGTACACGATACCCCTAGTTAACCCCTCACGAGCCTATCCTTTTCGCGGTTCTCGTGATGTTTCGGTTTTCGAATATCAATGAAGACATTGTTTACACCCACCCCGAATGTACACCCAAATCGCCTTAGCCTACCTATATACACTCACTTTTAGTGCATTATTGTTATCACCCTAAACCCTTAGTTCAATTATCTTGTTACTTGCATAAGTTGCTAAGTCGAGTCATATCCTTTGTACACAGTTTTGGGACGATTGGAACTCATGGGAAAAGTTAAAGTTTATGAAATGACGTGAAGGGAACGTTAAATTCAAATTCCCTTTATTTGCGTAATAATGTACTCCAAGTGTTTTGATCTTTTCAATTCGGGTCAAATTAGTGTTAGAGTAATAAAAACTCAAGTGTAGGGATGTGCCTATAAATCCCTATCATTTTGATGTTACCGTAGAGGATGGTAGAGTAAAAGTGTATGGAAAAAAAAAAAAAAAAAACGGGCTACCATCCTACATCTTTCTTTAAATTCATGTTTGTTTGTTTAAGTTATCTAGAGTTTAGAGTGTCGAGTCTTGGCTTATAACGCCATTCTTTGTATGCTTGTAATATAGAGATTTTGACTTGCCACCACTAAATAGCCTATCCCACCAAACCCTTTGTTTCCTACCAGTAAGCCTAACATTACAACCCTTTAAAGACCTCTTTGATAGTCTTTCCTAGGTGCTTACGCTAAAGCGATGGAGGTTTGATCTATTCTCAAGCCTATGGTAATCTATGTACTAGGACCGGTTAATGAGTGTTTATCTTCCATTTCAACTTGTTATATTTCATATACACCCGAGAGATGTGAGTATCCAAACACCCATGTGAGGTGCTAGTATGTAATTCCGTGCTTGTTATAACTTTCTTGGGCTTATATGTGTTGTGGATTGTTTTAAACCAATGCTTCATGACCCCTAACTTATAAATTAATTGGCTAAAAGCACATTTGCTTGAGGACAAGCAAATACCAAGTGTAGGATATTTGATAAGGTTTGAAAATGTACCTTTCGAGGGTCATTTAAGCCCTTATTTGATCACTTTTGTATCTGTTATTACTTAATATCGTTCCTTTTCACTTTTAGGTCTCTTGAAGACAAATTCTTGGAATAGCACTTATTTGGACGAAAAGAGCGGATATCTGAAGAAAATGGCCAAAGTCAAGAATCGAGACACTCAGTTCTTTGAAATACAAGGGAGCGGCGTTAGGTGTTACCGTGACGCCGTCGCATCACTTTTGTAACGGCTCGTTAGCCAAATTGCTTATTTTCAAGTGCGATGTCGGGGCTTTAAAAGAGTAGGTCGTCGCAACTCGAGACGGCCTAGATTTGATCGAGACGGCGTCGAGACGAAGGGACGGCGTCGCAAGCATAAGGTGATGCCGTCGCAAGACTAACGTGGCCAAGATGAAACCCCAATAGCGGCGACCGGCGGCGTCACAAATCAAAGGGTGGCGCCGTCGCGATTGTAATCTTATATATAGAATCCGAATTTTTCGGTTTTATTGTGTAGTCTTTTGGAGTAAAAACCTAAACCGAACCTAGGCTATCTTGTACAGTATTTTAGGGTTCCAAACCCTATCTTACATCAAGATAAGTGTTTTACTTCCTTAATTCAATTATGTCTTCAATTAATTATGTGTATGCTTGCATGTTCTCCATGTCCGGCTAATTTACTTGTGTGTTTGCTTAGGGAATATGAAACTTAATTATTGAATATTGTTAGGTTGTCTCTTATCTTAATTGTAATTGGCTTAGGAGTGCGACTACGATATCGTTGTGTTTAATACTTGATAAATCTTTGATAGTTTATGAATGACTTAGTGGATTTCGTTTACTAAACCCAAAGATAACCTTAAAGTTAGTTTATGAATGACTTGGTGGATTTCGTTTACTACACTTAAAGGTGACTTCAAAGAGTTAGGGAATGCACACCTTACGACCTTAGAAAACACAACGCGATTAAGAATAAGGACGTGACAATTTCAACCATCAATAGGAGATAATTAAGGAGTAATAAAACCTAAGTAAACAAATCTTTAAACCATCATACGAGCACACAATAATTAGACATAGACTACATATACCTTAGATTAGATAATTAGATAAGTAGAGTAATCGGTAGAAATACCAACCCCAAATCAAACCCGAGATTCGTACCTTTCCTTTCCTTAAAAATATAAAAGATAAAAACAATCTCCTCAACCCCAACCTTAGCGTAGTAACTTCTCACTAGCATTCCTATTCCCTAGAGAACGATATCAATACCGTGACTTACCCTAATACTACACTATAACGATTAGGTTCCTTTGCCTAGGGTGTTATAAAACTTGCTCGAAGAAAAGGAAGTTCCTTTGACCCCGAACGACGCGTGTAGCGTTATCACTACTACTTACAAGGAAAGAAACATAGTGTACAATACTTTAATGCACATAATTTTCAGGCGTACAAGACAAGAAGCATAGTGTACAACAAAACACCACATTAATACTATTTAATGTAGTCAATTATTTAACTGGTTAATAAATACAATTAATATAGTTATTAAAACACCCCTTACATAAGAAATACAAATTATCAAGCATATTGTACAACCAAATTAAACACAATTCACGCATTAAATTTCACTACTACAAATAATAAAGCAAATTATACAAATATTCAAGCCCGAGCAGACAGCGAGTCAAATGGGTTGAGCCCGAGCAGGCGCGGACCAACAGACTCGAGCCCGGCGAACAGCCAGCGGGTTCGAGCCGAGCAGGCAGGATATCTGATACATATCCGTAAATTTATTGTTAAACAAAACATAATAAACTAAAATACATTATTCATGAAATTTTTATTTCAAGGTATCCGCCGCTGCAACGAGCGGGTACCCTGCTAGTTTATAATTAAATAATAAGGTACATGCGTGTTACGGTGACGGTTATTCTGAAATAAAATTTTCGGGTGAATCATATATTTTAATTTATTATTATTTTTTCACAATAAATTTACGGATGTCAAGAATTACATGTGACGTATTTTAACTCTTTAACTAATGACAGTGTTTTTTATTATACGGTTATAATAATAAATATTTTATTGAACAATGTTTTTTCGTCGTTCAAAATATCTATTTGATTTATATAAAGCTAAGTTTATGGATACGGGTGTTAAAAAAATATGTGAAACCGACAAACTGACCCAACCTGCTCAGTCCGAAACCACAAAGAAAACGATAGAAATCGAATCCGAAAAAACCAGAAATCGATAAACCCTCTTATCGCGGTTCGATTTCGGTTTTCATTTTGAAAAATCAGCGATTACCCGAATCGAACCGTATTTTATATACATGTAGTTTTAAATAAATTGATGTTGGATTAGAAATATGTGTAGTAGGATACAATATAGAGAAAAATATTTTGTAATTTTAGCTTTATTATTTGTATTTCTTAAATTATAGTTTTTGTGTTCGAATAACTTGTATAATATGCTTTATTATTTGTATTATTTAATTAGAGAAAAATATTTTGTCATTTTAGATTTATTATTTGTATTTCTTAAATTCTAGTTTTTGTGTTTGAATAGTTTGTATAATATGCTTTTTATTTGTATTATTTAATTTTTAATTTTAAGTATTTTAGTGACATTTAATGCAGGAGTTGTGTTTAAGTTAGTTGTAGAATATGCTTGTTAATTTGTTTCTTATTTGGAGGGTGTTTTAATAACTCCATTAATTGTTTTACCGCATTAATTGCTCACTTAAAATTAAGAAATATAGTGCTTGTATAATTTTAGTGTTGTAAAGTATTGTACAATAAGCATTTAAAGTTGTAAAACTTAAAAGTAAGAAGAGGATGCTTCCTCTTTTATATGTAGTATAAATTAGTTTTGTGTAAGGCCTAGTGTAATAGTCATCTAATCATCATCTCCACCTCATTTGTTATATCAAATTTTCAGCATATCATCTTATCATCATCACCTTTAGGCTTAATGGTCATTAATTAACCAACCACTAAACTCATTTTTTAATAACTTTAAAAAATACTAAAATGAAACTTTGATTAAAATTAAAAAAAAATACAATAATAATTAGAAACGTAACAAATAAAAAAAATTATTGTGCTTCACGAGAAAGGTGTTCACCAAATCGGCATGACGGCTCGGATGTGTTTTGAGCATTTTAGTTGTCTTATCACTTGTAATGTTTGCTCGTTAGTTCAGACGAGGTCATCCTCACGATATCTTTCCTACAGATAAAAGTTGGGAGACGTTGCCTCTTTTCGTCTTTTTAAATCATATTATGTAATATGATGTATGTACATCATATGCTTTATTTATCCAAAGACATAGGTCGTCTAGGATTTTTTTTTTGTTATAGCCTATTTTTTTAGCACACTAAATGCTCGTTCCACATCTTTACTTTCCGTTTATTGCACTTTCTTATACCTTATTTGCTTTGCGTCATTTGGATGTGAAATCGCCTTAACAAGTGTCGGCCATTCCATGTATCTCGTCAACAAGATAATATCCCCATTTGTAATTTATCGCTGTTAGCCAGAAGCGGAACCTCTACTGCTTTTTCCTCTTTGAGATTATTGAAATCGTCTTAAAAGTAAACGACCACCATGAGAAACATAATGATCTCTATGTATGATGTTTCTTGTAATTTGTGAGCTTGCAATAGAAAAGAAAAAGGAGGTTTGTGATGATTTTGAAATCTTTTCTACTAGGTAATATAGTATCCTTATGCATGAAGAATCAATTCGGTCGTTGTGGTCGGACCGCCTATTTATACAGAATGGTAAATGCGCCGTCTATTCAGAAAATAAACAGCAGTTCTGTCTATCAATATGTATGGTCTTTGATTATCAATAATGATTTTTATTTAGAATTTGGGTACTTGATTGATCCACTTACTTCTATTATGTCAATATTAATGACTACTGCTGGAATTTTAGTCCTTTTTTCTTCAAATACAGAGTCTCGCATTTGATATATTCAAAGTTAATACTATTAACTTTTTTCGTCGTCAAAAAAAGTAAACAAGAACGATTCAAAATTCATTTGGGTAATAAGAAATTAGAAATATTTATTATTTGATTGTTTGGATAATGGGAGAAAGATAATATTTGAATGTATGAAAAAATGAAAGGGTTGTGGAAAACTAGAAGGGGGGTTGAATAGTTTTGCCGATTTTAAGTTAGTTTCAAAAACTTTAGATTCGATAATATGTGAGATCGTATGGATGTTGAGAAAGTATAGATCTAATGATAAAGCAAGTAAATAAAGTAAAGCAAAGGGATAGAAATGACACAACCGATTTATAGTGGTTCGGCTACAAGGACACCTTCCTTGCCCTACTCCACTCCCCGAGTCACCTACTCGAGAGTTCAAGCACTATGTCAACAAACTCCTTCAACTTGGCGGAGAAGCCTTCACAGCGTTGCTTACACCTTTTCCGATACAAAGCTAAATACCGAGTCCGTAACACGGTGGACCAAACCAACACGACTATTACACAACAAATATGTGAAATATCAAATACAAGATCTTTGCTATGAAATCTTGTGGAGGAACAAATCAATCAAGGACCCTTGCTTGGATGACTTGTAGAATGCTCGTGATCTCGCCTTAGAGAAGGACCTATATGAGAATCACCAAAAAATAAGAATGAAGTACTCTCTAGATCAAGTGATCTTTTGTTAGAAGAGAATGAGAGTATATGAGAGAATTAGTAAGAAGAGGGTGAGTTAGAATGAAGAAATGACTCTCTATTTATAGGCAATTTACGCCTTGTTCCTCGGATCCCGATCCCTCCCACAAGGGATCCGTCTAGTGTAAACCTAGGGATTCCGTGGGACGCTCCTCTTGCCCATGGGTTTTTGGTTATGGGTCATGGGTTATGGGTTGGTCCATGGGTATTCCTTTAGATTCAATGTATCTAATGAATACATTGTATCTAGTAAATTGGGTATGGGTCAATGGGTTATGGATATGATCCATGGGTTGTGGTTTTTACCTATTTTAATAAACTATTACAACAAAATGATTAATTACAATATTTTTGTATTTAAATGGCTATATATAAATGCTTTACAAAAATAACATGTATCCTTAAAATTGTACTTAAGACAACATTATATTTGTTATCAACAAAACACAAAGAGATCGCAAAATATTAATAAACCCTTTTACGGTTTATTTGTATTAACAATCTCCTCCTTTTGTTGATGACAAAACATAATGTTATGATGAGTAAAACTTAAGAATAGATGTATGTTTTGAAAGCCCCTAAGTTCCTAAGTTTCACTTCTTCTCCCCTTTTGTCGAAACAAAAGTTAACCCTTCGAAGAAATAAAAGTGTGGAAAAATTAGTCCACGTATAAACACTCCCCTTGACGGTAGCTCCCCTAGTTTGGGCGTCAAGAGAAGTAAAAATAAAAAAATCCTACAAAGAGAAAGGTTAGTAACATGCTTAAAGAATCTTGTGATTGACGAGAATCAAGATTGGGAGCCAAGGTATGTAAACAAGGCCTTGTAATAAAACAACAAAGTGTAGTGGTATTTATGCCACCTACAAGCATGTAAAAAATAAGAACAAGACTTGTTCTTGAAAATGACTCAAAAGAAAAAGTACAAAAAATAGAAAGTAGTAATAATGATTCCTTCCATGCTTGCATAATGTTATGGATGGAGGTTTGGATGAGTGATGGTATTGATGCGATCAAGGATGAGGTTGAGTATGAATCGCATTTCTTCCTAACTTCTATTGCAATTTCCTAGTGGATTGGCAATGTTCACAATGTAAGTGATGTGGGTAATGAGTGCGGAAGTTTTCCGGGTTGTTTTGATTTGTGAGTTGCGAATATGTGGTGGAAAAGTAGGAAAATACGGATCAAAGTCCGGAATGGTTTGAAGTGGTGGTGGAAAAGAACCTAGATGTTCTTGTAGTTTAATGGGAGCTAAGGGTGGTGATGTTTCAAGATCATTGAATATTGTGTTCGGAGAAGTTGGAGGTGTCAAAAAGGCTATTTATTTTTGTTTTGGTTGTTGAGATCTTGTTGAAGTCGTAAGGAGTTCCAAAAGAGTGACTTTAGGAGATGAAGATGGTGTACTTGTTGGTGATGAGGGAGGTGCTATGATGGAAGCATCTTGTGGTGAGTTCGTTGATGGGGATGAGCCATTTGATGATGGTTTTCCTAAGCAACAAGATCGGATGTTAATCCGTGCGGATATCTTAGTGTTTGATTGTGGTATTTTGGAAGGTGGAAGTACATAGGTTTGGGTTTCATGAAGATGATTGTTTGTACTAGGTGATTCATATAAGTTGTAAGAACTTATGAATGACATGGTATTGTTTGTTTGTGAAGATGAGATGAATAGCAAACAATGTTGGGAATCCTTACTTATAGAAAAAAATGTGCATTGCAATGAATGCTTGACCCAAAATATGGATTAAAATCTAATGATTATATATGAATTTAAGGCATGTGATCATGAGAAAACAAGCATTAAATCACATACTCCAAAAGAAAATGAGAAAATAGAAGTTAAACAAGCTTACGTCTCACGGATCCTTCCTTCCGAGAGGATCCGTCCAACATTAAGGTTGGGATCCGTGGTCGGTGATTCGAGACACTCAAAATTTTCCTTTTGGAAACATTTTTGCCTAGTGTGCCTATATGCAAACTATTTGGAGTTGCGGTTATCTCGACTCCTAAGAAGAAAAGAAAAATAAACTAGAAGTGAAAAGCATACTATTATGTGAGATAACCCGAAAACACATATTTAGTACTTGAGTACGTAAGTCAGTGCTACCAATGCTCCTAATTCATTGTGGCTTAAATGAATGTACCCGAAAACACATATTAGTTATGTATTCCGTTTAGCATTCAAAATACATGAGATGCAATGAAAACGGATTTTTAGTTTATATTAATAATGAAAAAATGATTTGCCCTAATCGTGAGAAATTTGCTTTTGTGAATTTGATACGAGAAGAAGTATCATCTTTAGAAAACATTTCAAAAGAAGTTTCCATTTGTAAAAAAAATCATTTTATTTCTTGAAAAAAAATGAGTTTATAAGTGAAAAACATATCTTGGGTTTTGAAAATTCTCGTATTGTTTGTGAGTTGTGTGTGAAATAGAGATCCTAGACTCAGAAAGAAGAAGGCTAGTGTTTACATACCTTGTAGAGTCAAAAATTAAATTACTACGTTTGTTCCATGAGACTAAGACCAAGACGAAGTAGGTTGAATTGTTCCCGCTTCAACGGTTTGGTGAGGACGTCGGCTATGTTGTCTTGGACGCTACCTTCTCAATAGAGATGTTCCCTTTGAACATTGTCTCTTAAGAAGTGATGACGAATCTCTATATGCTTTGTGCGAGAATGTAATATCGGATTCTTGCTTAGATCTATGGCACCTTTGTTGTCACATAGAATGGCTATGTCACTAAGATGAATGTCGAGTCGACTAACACTTGTTTCATCCATAGTGCTTGTTGGCATGCTTTGCGGTGGAGACATATTCGGCTTTGGTTGTTGATATTGCTAATGCCATTTGTTTCTTTGAAAACCAAGATGTTAAACAACATCCCATAAAAGTACATACCCCACTTGTACTTTTTCGGTCAACATAATCACCTGCATGGTCAGAATCTGCATATACAATTGTTTCTACTCCCGTGCCCTTAGGATACCATAATCCTAATTGTGTTGTACCCTTAATATATCTAAATATTCTTTTTACGGCTTCTAGGTGTGATGTTTTAGGGTCTTCTTGAAACCTAGCACATAAGCAAACACTAAACATGATATTCGGCCTACTTGCCGTGAGGTAGAGAATACTACCTATGATGCCACGATATTTAGTATTATCGACGGATTCGCCGTCTTCATCTTTTGTGAGTTTGGTGTCAGATGACATTGGTGTCCTAATTGGTTTCGACTCTTCTAGACCGAATTTCTTTAACATCTCCTTTATTTATTTAGATTGATTAAAGAAGATACCATCTTCTATTTGTTTGATTTGTAGACCAAGAAAGAAACTAAGTTCTCCCATCATACTCATCTCGAACTCGTCATGCATGATTTTAGAGAAATCATCACACATGTCTTGACAAGTGGATTCGAATATAATATCATCTACATATATTTGAGCTATGATTATATGTGACTCTCTTTTCTTAGTAAAAAGTGTGTTGTCAACTAACTCCATGGTATAGTTGTGTTTAATTAAAAATGACTTGAGTCTATCATACAAAGCTTTTGGAGCTTGTTTAAGACCATAAAGGGCTTTCTTTAATTAATACACATGTTTAGGGTTTTCAAAATCGATGAAGCCCGGAGGTTGAGCTACATATACTTCTTCATTAATAAAACCATTTAGAAAAGCACTTTTGACATCCATTTGATAAAGCTTTAGATCATTAGCACAAGCATACGCAAGAAGTATTCTTATAGACTCTAATCTAGCCACGGGGCATAGGTCTCATCAAAGTCTATTCCTTCTTGTTGGTTATATCCTTGGGCAACTAGTCTAGCCTTTGTTTTTAGACACTACCGTTTGCATCTAATTTGTTTTATAAACCCATTTGGTTCCTATTATGGTTTGATTACTAGGTGGAGGGACAAGTGTCCAAACATCATTATAAACAATTTGATTTAATTCTTCTTGCATAGCCATTACCCAACTTTCATCTTTTATGGCTTCTTGTGTATTCTTAGGTTCTATGGTTGAAACAAAACAAAATAAGCTACTTTGGTTTTGAACTTGAGACCTTAATGTTCTTTCGTTTAGCTTTCCTATGACTTATCTACGGGGTGATCTTTTGACTCTTTAATGTTTATGACTTCATCATTTAAAGGTTCTTCTTCTTCATTTATCTTTTTCTTTATTACTATAGCTTCACTTTCTACAATCTCGTCATCAACAAGAGGTGGAGAGGGTTTGGGTGGACTTTCATCAAATTTTATATTTAATGACTCTTCTACCTTCATTGTTTCTTTGTTTAATATCACGATTATAAAGCTTTGCTATTTGGAGAGTAACCTAGAAAGATACCTTGGTTGATTTAGGATCAAATTTTGTAAGGTAATCTTTAGTGTTAAGAATAAAACATTTGTTACCAAAGACTCTAAAGTGATCTAACGTAGGCTTTTTGCCTCGGAGTAACTCGTATGGAGTTTTACCTAAGATTGGTCTAATTAAGACTCGATTGAGTATGTACGTTGAGGTATCAACGGCATTTCCCTAAAACTTTTGAGGTACGGATTGCTCATTAAGCATGGTTCGACTCATTTCTTGTAGGGTTCTATTCTTTCTTTCAACTACCCCATTCGATTGTGGAGTGCGTGACGCCGAGAAGTTGTGAGTAATACCATTAGCATCACAAAAGCTCCAAATTGCACTTCATTATCGAATTCCCTACCATGATCCGTTCTAATAGACACTATAGGACTTCCTAGTTGTCTTTGGATTTTCTTGCTTAGTATTTCAAAATAATTAAACGTTTATGTTTTGTTCTTTAAGAATTTTGTCCATGTGTACCTAGAGTAATCATCCACTATGACCAAAGTGTAGTAGTTGCCTCCATAACTTTGGATAGCGGATGGACCAAATAAATCCATATGTAGTAATTCTAGACACTTAGTTGTAGACACCATGTTTTTAGCTTTATGACTAGAATGAACTTGTTTTCCTACATTACAAGCATCACAAAAGTGATGTTCATATTTTAACTTAGGTAGATCTCTTACTAGATCTTTGGATGATAGCGATTGAAGAAGTCGCATGTTGGCGTGACCCAATCTTGATGCTATAAGGTCAAGTATCATCCATAGAGGTAAGACATAGTTTGTCTTTAGGTTCATTACCGATTTTAATGACATAGACTCCATGTTTCCGAATTCCTCTTCCTATGGTTATGCCATTTTTTAATATCTTACTACGGTTTCGGTAAAAGTACATTGCACTTTTGTCACATATTTGTCCTATACTTAAGAGGTTAAAGTTTAGGTTTTCTCGTGACACACATCGTTAATGGTTAGAGATTTGTTAGAAATCGTACCTTACCGATGATTTTACTTTGCTATTTCCAAACACCACATTACCTCCATTGAAGGATTCATATGTGGAGAATAGATCTTTATTGCGGTCATGTGCCTCGTGCACCCGCTATCCTTGACCCATTCATCCGGGTCTAGGTCGACCTTTAAGCACACCTAAGAAAACAATTTACTCAAAGTTTGGTCCCCATTTGTTCATGGGTCCATTAGTGTTAAACATTCCATTCATGTTAGACATGTACGGATAAGGTGAGTATGCATTCCATGGAGCAAAGTTTTGAAAAGGAAAACCATTTTGCATATTTGGGTTCCATCCCATTTGATGGTTACTTCTTGGGTAAACATTATTAGGTCTCTTAGATGGATTAGGTTTTGAAAAAGATGGAGCTTTGTTTCTTGCAATAGTAGGATTATATTTTGGAGGTGGTTGTCTAGTGGTGAAATGAGTTGGTTTCTTCTTATTAATGATAACAAAATCAGTTCTAGATGAAGAAGCTACGTTATTACCCTTTGTTTGCTTCACAGACCCACGAATCCACTGGCTTAACACTAGTCGGTTCCTTTTTGATGGGATCCGTGGGATCCGCCACAACAATGGCCGGTTTTTCTAGTGCCTTAACAAATTGTTTTCTTTGTTTTCACTAGTTGATGGATCAAGTTATTGAATACCTAAACCTTTTTGGTTGTTACCGGTTTTAACACTATCTAATATCATATCTAAAGTATTCATACTCATTCTAGTAATTTTAGAATCTAGTTGATCAACTAGTGTTTGAAGTTGAACGCAAAGTTCACATTCACCACTTGCTATTTTACCCTTTTCAAGACGTTTCAGTTTTGCTCTTAATTCTATGACTTCTTTATCTAAACGTTGGTTTTGACTTTTTAAAAGCTTGTTTTTGTTAATTAGTTTTAAGCTAATATTGCATAGTTTGTCATATTCATTATGCAATGAGTCGTCATCAAGTGATGAGATACTATAGTATTCGTGACATACCTCGTCATTTGCCATGAGACAAATTTCTTCGTCCTCCTCGTCGCTCATTCCCCACGAGCCGCTCACGAATGCCTTTTGATCATCCCGTTTGGGACACTTACTAATAAAGTGGTTTGGGTCCCACATTTAAAGCAAGCACGATCATCTTTTGGCTTCTCGTCCTCTTTGCTTTTCCGGAAGCCTTTCTTATCATCATACGGTTGTTTGACGTATCTTCCTTCCTTCTAAAGAACTTTTAAAGTCCTCACCGCCATGGCATACTCCTCGTCATCATTATTCGAAGAGGAGTTCTCTTCATCGCTTGAAGCCATTTTGGTTTTAAGGGCAAGAGATTTGTGTTTCTCTTTCACCTTTGAGGCTTCGGAGTCTTTAGCAAGGCAAGCTCGTAGACTTTTAAATTGCCTATGAGTTCATCAAGGGTGAGGATTGTCAAATCTTTTGACTCTTCGATCGTCGTCACCTTGGATCTCCATTTGGATGGAAGTGCCCTTAGATATCTCCTAACATGGTTACGGCTAGAAAAAGATTCATCAAGTGCTTGTAAAGATGTAATAATAGTATTGAAATTAGCAAATGAATGATCTATAGTTTCCTCATCCGATATTGAAAATTGTTCGTATTGTTGAACAAATAAATCAATTTTATTATTTTTAACTTGTTGATTACCTTGATGAGTTACAACTAAAGAATTCCAAATTTCTTTAGAGGTTTTAAGCATAGAAATTCTTTGAATTCATTTTGGGTAAAGCATTATATAAAACCATTTTAGCTTCACTATTTTTAGAAAGCTTTTCTTCATTTCATCATTTAGTTTATCATGAGGTATGTTAACTAAATTTCCTTTATCATCTTTTGAGGTAGCCTCAAAATTGCCTTCAACAATAATGTACCAAAGATCAATATCTTTAGACTTCACATATGTTTCGAATCTATTTTTCCAATATATAAAACTATTAGTTTCAAGTAGTGGTGGCCGTTGCATAGATTGCCCTTCCTTGTAATTTTCAGAACCCATAGTGATTGAATTTTTTTTAAAATACGGTTTACTTTAAAACTTTTAAAAACTTAGCTCTTGATGCCAATTGTGGAAAACTAGAAGGGGGAGGGTTGAATAGTTTTGCTGATTTTAAGTTAGTTTCAAAAACTTTAGATTCGGTAATATGTGAGATCGTATGGATGTTGAGAAAGTATAGATCTAATGATAAATCAAGTAAATAAAGTAAAGCAAAGGGATAGAAATGACACAACCGATTTATGGTGGTTCAACTACAAGGACACCTTCCTTGCCCTACTCCACTCCCCGAGTCACCTACTCGAGAGTTCAAGCACTATGTTAACAAACTCCTTCAACTTGGCGGATAAGCCTTCACAACGTTGCTTACACCTTTTTACGGTACAAAGCTAAATACCGAGTCCGTAACACGGTGGACCAAACCAACACGACTATTACACAACAAATATGTGAAATATCAAATACAAGATCTTTGCTACGAAATCTTGTGGAGGAACAAATCAATCAAGGACCCTTGCTTGGATGACTTGTAGAATGCTCGTGATCTCGCCTTGAGAAGGACCTATATGAGAATCACTAAAGAAAGAAAGAAGGAAGTACTCTCTAGATCAAGTGATCTTTTGTTAGAAGAGAATGAGAATATATGAGAGAATTAGTAAGAAGAGGGTGAGTTAGAATGAAGAAATGGCTCTTTATTTATCGGCAAAATTTACGCCTTGTTCCCGGATCCTACGGATCCCTCCCACAAGAGATCCGTCTAGTGTAAACCTAGGGATCCGTGGGACACTCCTCTTTGCCCATAGGTTTTTTGGTTATGGGTCATGGGTCATGGGTTGGTCCATGGGTATTCCTTTAGATTCAATGTATCTAATTAATACATTGTATCTAGTCAAATGGGTATGGGTCAATGGGTTATGGATATGATCAATGGGTTGTGGTTTTTACCCATCCTAATAAACTATTACAACAAAATGATTAATTACAATATTTTTGTATTTAAATGGCTATATATAAATGCTTTACAAAAATAACATGTATCCTTAAAATTGTTCTTAAGATAACATTATATTTGTTAGAACCAAAACACAAAGAGATCGCAAAATATTATTAAACGTTTTTATGGTTTATTTGTATTAACAAGGGTGAAAGGATATTTTTAGGTAAATATAATGATAAAATTTTAAATAATTTTTTTATTTTATAAAATGCTCAACGGTTATGGGGACCATTATCCATCTTTCTTCCTTGTTTTTTGTTAGGTGAAGCATCTCACCTTATCCCACCGTAACACGGAGGATTAACACAACAACTATGTGTAAAGGATGCCCTTGGAGAAACAAATCAATCAAGGACCTCTTGCTTGGATGACTTGTAGTAGTCTTGACCACAATAGAAATGGCGCCTTATCATTCATGCCATGATAAATCATAATGACACGCCTCCTGATTTGTATATATGACGTGGGAAATGAGAGGGGGTTATCTCCATGTGTCATTTTTTATATCATCCATAAGGATAATTTGGTCTTTTTTCACTAATTGGCTACTTTGTCATATTAAACCCGTATGATAAAATTGTGTTGCAAACTGAATCCCATCTTGTTATCTCTTATTACATAACAAGTCCCAACTAACTTTATTATTTAACTCCGCTAAAGTGAGTGTTGTTCCCTATTCACTATCGTAAAAACAGTTAAGTATTAAAAACAGATAATAGTGAATCAATCACTGAAGTAAGATGTAAGCAAAACACACTGATAAATTTTCAACATAATATTCTTTATCAGAAATCAATCAAAAAGAATACATTACCCAAGTACTTGTGGAATAGTACTTGGGATTGAAATGACAAAGGTTGGTACTCCTCACTAAGTTCGAGGCTAAGTCGAACACAACTACTATGGAACCATCGAGCTATCTCGGGGATTGAGTTGTATTTGGAGGAGTGAAAGATGGCTTGTATGTGTGTGTGTTTTACAATTCACAAGCTTAAATCTTTCACTCCATATCTTATGCTATTTATACAAGTATGAGTTTTAACTCTTTCCTAAGTGACAACCGACAATTTCTGAAGACAAAATCTTGATGTATTTTGTCTCTCATTATAAAGACTATATTAAGTAAGAGACAAGACTGCTTTCCAAAAGTCGGTGATGACACCGAGCACGATAGTTTGCCATTCGAGAAAGTTGAATTTGGTTGATAAGGACTTCGTCTTATCGATTCAAACTTATCCGCCTTATCCCGCTCATTCTTGATCTTCATATCCTTCGTCTTCTACTTGGTTTGTCTTTAGTGTATGTAGTTGGTGAGGAGTTTAGGGATTTAGTGAGTTATTGTCATCACTCACTGAATCCACCATCTTCTTCTTGACTCAGTCTTCACCCTTTAAGTTTCGCCTTACTGAGTGGAGAGACTTCTTCTTCGCCTCTTACTGAGTATCCTGAAGATGGCACACTGAGAGACTATGCACTCAGTGACCTGTTAGTGTTTAATGGTCTAAACACTTATGATATTTTCTATTCAAATCCTAGATTAAGGGGTTTGGGATTTACTGAACCCAACAATCTCCCCCTATTTGGATATACAAATAGCCTAAGTGTTTGATCAGTGTAAGTGAGCAAATGGCTTCTTCTTACACTGAATGTACTAATGAATACAATAAGTAACACTGAGTATTATAACAAAACATACATCTTTTATTGATCACATTACATGGTTCCTATCACTAGTACAAAAGGATAAAACAAAATGATGTCAATCAAGATGGATTCCCAGTGCTTCAAGCTTGACTTTCTTAGTGATGAGTGTTTCCCTGTCAGGATGCTCTCTTATCTTGGCGTTTAAGTCAGCACAGAACTTGACATTTGCAGGAGTCTGAATTTGAGAGGCCACTGGTATGTAGCTCAACATTGTAGCCACACTGCTGATCAATGTCACTCCACCTTTGGAATGTTGGGTTTCCATAGACATCAATGAAGAACATTCCTCTTCGGGCTCTTCTATCACAAAGTTGACAAACTTCACACCTTGTGTAGCTCACGATGCATTCAAGTCCATGCACTTTGATCTCGGTGGGACTCAACCTCTTTCTTTTGCCCTGTGATGGCGAGGTTGAGATCCTTGTGGTGCGATTAAGGAAGGTGAATTCCAGTTGTCTTGGTGCATCCCTCGATCTTTCATACCTTTTCTTGAGCATTTTCATCGACTCCTTAACCACCGCGTTTGCTTCTTTTCAATTATTGGACCAAGATCATCGAGTTCGGTGATCCCAAAGTCGGTGAATTTTAGGGATCATGAACCTCGAAGTGTCTTTTATCATCCCCATGTAAAACATTCATTGCGGTGGTTTGGACTTGGGATGATTTCGACATCGATGATTTTCTCAGGAAGTCTTACGCTTGTCATTGTCCAATTATAATGGTCAATTCTTCCTTTCCGATGGCGCAACTCTCTTGTTCTTTTCTTCTAATTGCTTTTCATTTAAGCCATCTTAGCATCCTGAGCATCCTTGAACTTTTGTCTGCTGACCCTTTTCAAGCTTCTTTGGATCAATTCCATATTCTCGACTTCTTCAAAGAACAATTTGTATCAGTGCTTCTTTGCTCTTTTCTCTTCCTCAACTAATTTTTTTCCTTTCTTCCTTTGTAAGATAGGCACTTAGTTGTTATGGTGTGAAGCAGGTATTCGATGTTGTTGATCATGTGGAATCTTCTCGGGCTTAGGTTTAGGCTCGGAGTTTGCATTATGCCTTTTCCTTTATCTTGGCATGAGGAAGATGATGCTACCAAGGGTGGTGTTGTTGTCATTATAGGTGTAGTGATTGTCATTTTAATGTTGTTGTAGATGTTGGTGAGATAGGTGCGATGAAATTGGTACAATAGAGATCTGGTTGTGTGGCTCCCCTTAGTGTGAGAGGAAGTCTCTTGGTGGTATTCTCCCCTCAACTGTTGTCGCAACATTAGTGAGAGTAAGAGTTGCTTTAGACTTGGGGAGGTTGAGTGGCTTGACCTTTGAAGGCTTGATAAATTTCGGTGATCATAGCCTTGATGTCGATAGTATCATCTTTGAAGACCGGTGACTGTTTCTCCAATTAACTGAGATAATTCCAAAGCAATCATCCTAGGCCCAAGATTCCAAGCCATTGAAGATGATGCTTTAGCCAAAGTGGTCACCTAAGCATCACAAAGAACCCAGTGTTGCTGAAGAGTGGACTAAAGAATGAAGACCACGAACATTGGCGGACTTTAGCATATTGATTAGTTCGGTGAGGTCCGAGGAATTCTTCAAGTAAGCCTCGGTAGCCTCCAAGCACTTTAGAGTTGAGTGATGGGTCTTCTTTGATGATTCCCGATTTCATCAATTGTGCGCCACAAGTCCGAAGATGCTTGAGAAACTTAACCAGGTTTTCATCCAGTCTATGAAGATGTTGGTACATGAAATCCCTGTGTTCATCAGTGTTGGCATTGAAAGTGAGCACATCAGACTTTAGATCAGCATAGTTGGCAGCAGCTTCAGTGTGTTGATCCCACAATGTTTCAGTGACCCCAGAATATAGCTTCCTTAAAGCCTTTGTGATCCACTTAACCAGCTGTCTTTCAGTAAGTGGAAGAACATTGTCAAACTCTTTGAATTCATCAGATGATGAAGAGTCGAGAGAAGAGTTATCATCGACTTGAAAGGTGACTCGATGCTCGTTGCATCGGTGAGATTCTTGTTCAGATGGTTGAATCTCAGCGTCCATATCTTCCTCTGCTGTAAGTATTTCATCGTCACTGTCAGCAAGTTCATCATCAGAAAATAAGATATCGGTGACCTCAACAACGATTAACAAAGTGGTGTTGATGGGTTCTATATCGTGGTGGTATGTGTCCCCGAGTCTTTGTCCCCGGTGACCCTCGAACACCGGTGGGCGTTTCCAGTGCCTTCGCCGGAGTCGGGATTGGTGGTGGGTTCCGTATCGGCGGGTTGTTTCTTTCCTCCGAGTCTTTGTCCCCTTAGACCCCCGAGACACTTATGGGTGTTTCCAGTGCCTTTAGCGGAGTCGGTGAAAGTTAGATCCCTATCGGTTGGTTGTTTGGTTCCTACAATCTTTGGGATCAT
Source organism: Chrysanthemum lavandulifolium (assembly GCA_022545495.1). NCBI lineage: Eukaryota > Viridiplantae > Streptophyta > Magnoliopsida > Asterales > Asteraceae > Chrysanthemum > Chrysanthemum lavandulifolium. Next base: position 126,389,100 of record CM040239.1, read on the forward strand.
TCGTTGGCCTCGGACAAAAGCTTTGATTTGCGAATGTCATCCTTAGGCGTTGTGGGCGTTCCCCTACCAACGGTTGTATGTTTCCCTCTGGATCTTGGCAAGTAGTAGTTGGGACCAAGGGCACTGAATGTGATGTATCAGTGTCCTTCGTTGTCACCGGGGTGGATCATGATTGGGCTCCAGTGGGTGGCGATCGTCTTAGGTTTTCTTTGCCTTTTAGGCGGTATTCTGAAGCCTCGGGGCCCCGAGACTTGGGTTTGGTCTTAGTCCTAGTCTCGAGACTTCCCTTTCTCTTTTAGGAGCAAGGTTAGGAGACATTGAATCCCTACGGTTGTTTCTGACAACCATGTGGGCCGTCAATACAATATCGTGACTTGTGATGGGTTTTTTTGAAAATTAGATTGACTCAGGGTACTAGGTAAAGCAGTGTATTTGTACTCCTGAGGATAATTACAACCCAGTAACATTTGCAAAACACAAGAGACAAACCTAGGATACGAAACATATTTCGTCCTAGTTTTGCTCAGTAGCTTAGTTACGAGATCACTGTAAATGATCTCTCCCATGTCGACGATGACCCCATTCATCAAACAAGTATGCCATCATCAATGAATAAAATTAACTTGTTCGGTGGATGAGTGGTTCCACCGAGAACACGAATCACAAATGTGAACAGGATCTTCCAAGCCGTGGGAAATGAGTTCTTGGTGACTGGGGTCTTGTCCAAAAATTTATGATCCAAAACGATTTCTTTTAACCCATCCTTCACTGTGGAGGGTTCAGGATGGGCAACATATACTCCATTATTGTAGTCTAACCCTATTGAAGTACAAAAAGTTTTATAGTCCAGGGTGAGTGATCTTTCCTCGTTAAAAGACCGAACGATGAGATACTCCACGAGGAGGTTTTGGTACATAATAGATGGGGTCAAAGGCCTTAGTTGAGTAAAGGCCTTTTTCGATTGAGGACAGAACAAAGGCCGTTTTCGGTTGAATAAAAATTTCATTATGTCCTTATAATTTGGGACATTTGGGGGTATTCAAAATTGCCTATAACATTGTTTGTTTTAAATTCAACACTGCTTGAGATCACCTACCCACTGAGATGCAAACTAAAGAGATTGTGTTCTTGTCAATTCCATTTAAAGATTTTAGGGTTTTGAAAGAATATCGAACTAGAACAATCAAAGAGTTTTAAATCTATCAAGTTTGTGATGAAAACTTTTGTAAATGTTTACTGAGAGAAGGTTTTTCGAGAAAAGGTTTGAAGAGTTTGAACACAAAGATTTACGGGTTTGAAAGAGTATTTTATCGAGTTTTGTTGAAATTACTTTGTGTGTGTTTTAATGATTTTGTTAGGGGTATTTATAGAGTGATGAGAGGGTAGTTTATGCACAAATGTGGATTTGTAAAGTCGGTTTTGAAAACTTTTGAATTTCCACATTTAATGCCACCACTCCACTACCCATGATAAAATCCTTTTCAAGGAACAATTGCGATTGCAAGATAAAGTGCATTTTGCAACAATAAAATATCCACAAGATATTTCATGTGAGAGGGCATTTAATGCCAAGTGGGATGATGTAAGTTTGAGGACCCTTGATATGGTTGTAAGATCAGAGAGACATATATTCCTATATTTAATTGGTGTGTTTACCAACCTAGGACATTTAAGTAACTAATACTTGGTGCATTTAGTTACTCATTCAATGCTCAATAACAAGAGTCAGGGTCCCCGAATGAGTCTTACTCATTCAGTGAGAGGTTTATTTTTGAGGTTTTGTTCAGGGAGGATGAATCATTTTAGGGAAAACTTACTGAGATTGGGATTTTCGGATGAGTTCGACTTTCAATGTCTAGCATTCCCAATTCATTTCGATCTCTGAAGGTAGGTTCATCTAAGGGTTTGGTGAAGATATCGCAAGTTTATATTGATAGGGATGAAATGAAGCTCTATGTCTCCTTTCATTATGTGGTCCCCGATGAAATGATATCGATAACAATGTGTTTGGTTCTTTGGTGAAGGACGGGGTTGTTGGAGATTGCTATGGCACTGGTGTTATCACGGAAGATGGGTACCATTTTGTAATGGATGTCATAGTCACCGAGTTGACTTTTCATCCATAATACATTGGCACAACATCCTGCAGACCACAACATACTCGCCTTGACTAAAGACATAGCCACCGATGGTTGCTTTTAGCACTCCAACAAACCAATTTTCCTCCAAGAAATTGACGGGACCACGAGGTACTTTTTACATCCATGTTGTAGCCAAGATAATCAGTCGAATATCCTTTGAGATCAAACCACGAGCACTTTGGATAGTAGAGTCCAAGGCATGGGGTTCCCTTCGTGTATCCGAGTATTCTTTTGGCTGCGGTGAGATGGGATTCTTTAGGATTGGGCGATATCTCGCTATTAGATAGACCGAGAATTGTATATGCAGTGCGAAAGCGATTAGATACATCGGTGAGCCAACAATCCCTCGAAATGGGTTTGGTTGGTGATTTGCCGGTGAGATCAGTCCAAGGTTGTTAGGAGGGACCATTGGTGTCTTCACCGAGGCGATCGGATATTTCATATTTCTTCAAGAGATTTCTTGTGTACTTCTCTTGGTGATGGAGATTCCTTTATCGGTTTGCACGATTTGTAGTCCAAGGAAGTATGTGAGTTCACCCATCATGCTCATTTCAAACTTCTTTGTCATCAGTTTTTCAAACTGTTTGCAAAGAATGTAGTTTGTTGAGCCAAAGATGATGTCATCAACATATACTTGGACTAGGATCACATCTTGTTTTGTCCTGTAGATAAACAATGTGTTGTCTATCTTTCCTCTGACAAACTTGTTTTGAATCAGGAAGGCTGAGAAAGTTTCATATCATGCCCTGGGAGCTTGTTTTAGTCCATAAAGGGCTTTATCAAGCTTGCAAACATAGTCAGGGAACTCACTACTCTCAAAGCCAGGAGGTTGCTGAACATACACATCTTCTTTGAGTTCACCATTCAGGAATGCAATTTTTACATCCATTTGGTAAACTTTGAAGTTCATGTAGGTAGCATATGCAAGGAAGATCCTGATGGCTTCCATTCTTGCAACAGGAGCAAATGTATCATCATAGTCAATGCCTTCTTGTTGACTGTAACCTTTGGCTACAAGTCCGGCTTTGTTTTTAATGATAGTGCCGTTTTCATCGGTTTTGTTTCTAAAATCCACTTCATTCCTATGAAAATGACATCACGAGGACATTTGATCAAGGTCATTACCTTATTTTATCAAACTATTGAAGTTCTTCTTGCATGGCTCGAACCCGGCTTGGGTGTTTAAGAGCCTCAATGACACTTTTGGGTTCTATTTCGATAGATAATCGACATATAGACATTCATTTCTCAATTGCAGTTAGTTTAGCGACCATGCTTCTTGTAAGCATGCCTCGATGGGTTCACCAATGATTTTACAAGCTCAATGTCTTGAGATTTTGTCCACTTACGTTGTGGTATAGGATTTGAGCTTGAAGAGGTCATTGGAAACTTCGGAGTGAGTTCGGTGCATGAGCCATATAATCATTAAGATCATCATTGAGATGTCTTGTTGAGTTGGGGTTCTTGAATTACGGGTTCTCGAACATTTGGATCGATGTTACCTATCCCAGAAGGACCGATTGATTATTAATGAATTCACCGATGGTTGGTTGGGGCGGGTTGTGAGGTAAGACATAATATGAGATGTCGACATCGACTTGGTATGAGGAATTAATTTTAGTGTTATACTCATCGGAGGATATCTTGATGAGTTATCAATTCTATTTCATCCATCGAGGTGTTGGTGAACCGAAGCTTTCGAGCGCTCATCAAAGGTGACATGAATGGTTTTCTCAACTTGTTGTCTCCTTGTGTTAAATACCACGAAGGCTTTGGAGATTAGTGAGTAACCTAGAAAGTATCCATCATCGACTTTAGCATCAAACTTGCCTAGATGATCCTTGTGGTTATGAATAAACACATGACATCCAAACACATGAAAGTAGGCGATATTAGGAAGTCTACCTTTGAATATCTCATATGGGGTTTTGTTATGTCTTTTGACAATGATTGACCTATTTTGAGTGTAACAGTTGTTTTGATCGCTTCATTCAAAAATGTTTTGATAGAGATGAGCCATTTAACATAGTTCTTGCTGACCTCAATGAGAGTTCTGTTTTTGCTTTCACTACCCATTTTGTTCGGGGTGTAAGGAGATGAAATTTTTAGGAGATTCCATTTTCATCATAGAAATTCTCAAGCTCTTCATTTATGAACTCGGCACCATTGTCGGATTCGATTTCTTTATGATAATGTCATTCGGTTTTCAATGTTCTTGATGAATGACATTTTAGTATCATTGCTGACTCTTTTGGAAAGAAAGTATACCCAAGTGTATCTTGAAAACTCATTAACAATGACAAGTGTATACTTCTCATCTTTGGATTGATCTAGGACTGATGGTCCAAAGAGATCCATATGCGAGGAGGTGAAGGCGACTTTGATTGAGAAATTTTGTTTTGTTTTGAAAGATGCTCTTTGGTATTTGCCTTTTTCACAGTGAGCATGGTTTATCTTTTGCAAAAACCGGTGATGGTAAGCCAAGGACCTTGTTTTCTTTTGCCAAGTTATTGATGTTTTGAAATTTAAGTGTGAGAGTCTCTTGTGCCACACCAGTTGATAGTTTCGGTGGCTTTGGCAAAGAGACAAGTTCCATTTGAGAGAGTGTTGACATGTCTAATACATAAACATCATCTCTTCTAGAGCTATCAAAACAAATTCTTTGTTGGCATTGAAATTGGTGCCTTTTTGTCATTGAATTGCACAATGTACTTTGCATCACGAGTTGGTGACAACGATGAGATTGTATTTGAGACCATTGACATAAGCTATTCGAGAAAACTATTCCATTGCATTATCTTGAACCATAACCTTGATGGACATGATGAGTTATCACCGAATACTACCTTAGGTCTGGTTCCTTTACATATTTGTGCAAATACTCCTTAACACGATTATGCTTCTTGAGCATCCACTATCTAGATGCCAAATAGGCTCACTGGCATGTCTCGCACAAATAGTAAATTGGATTAGTTTCTCTTGTCGACCCACATACTAGTGGGCTTGGGCCTAAAGGTCTCTTTGAATTTGGCAATTGACTCATGGTCGGTGGTTGAGTGCATTGTGCTACCACGGGTTTTGCATTTGGAGACGAAGATGACTTAGTGATTACGGGTTGCTTGGAATTTCTCCTTGCTTGGATGACACTATCATGCTGGGATGTCTCATGAGCTGGATTTCAGCAAATATCACAGCATGTCTTCATGAGACAATCATCAAAATGATGATCATTAAAGCCAAAATGTGGGCAAGGAGGAAAGGGTTTTGCTCTAAACTTTTGAGCAGATTTGGAGGTTGAAGCATACTGATGACCAACTTTGGTATAGTTTGCTTTACTAAGTGAACTTACATATTGTAAGTGATCGAAGTTCTGTGATCATCCTTTTGAAGATCATACAAAAGGATTCTATAATGATTGTTAGTGGTATGACTAGTATAGTGGCATAGATCATACTTACCTTGGGTTTGGTGGTGGCTTTTCACTTTGAGGAACTAGAGGAGGTCGACTTAGTTTCTTTAATTGATTCGAGGACTTTTGATGGATTCCATCTTATCGGTTAGCTTCCTCACAAGTTCGATCGATTCTTTGAATTTGGTCGACTTGATGGGGACAAAAGATGTGGAAATATCGGTGGGGTAGATTCTTGTTGAGTTGGTTTTGATGGTCTTTTCGGGATGGTTCTACCAAGTCCAAACCTTTCTTTTGATGAGTGTGGATTGAATTGTAATGGAGTAAGCTCAAAGCTAGGAGCGACACCACGAAGAGGTTCTAGGGGTAGAAGTGGTGCTTGAGATTACGCTTGGACTTAAAGATGTTTAGTACTACTGGGCACATCGGGAGTCAAGCATGCTCTTAAGAGCTTGACTTTCGGGCTCTAGAATTCTTTCGAATCAAATTTTGGAAGCTTACTCTCGGGATTAACCCGATCAATCCAATCACTGGGCTTGGGAATAGTCAACACATTGGTAATCATGCCACGAGACACAAATGGTTTGGGACCACGGTCTTTGTTGAGAGAGTCGGGAGATGATCTTCACCTATGACTCTCTTTTTGCTCTTGAGGGCTCCCACAACATCAAAGACTCTTGGATTCTTAGCGGTCCAACTAGCAATGATATCCTTTTCTATCTTAAGTTCATCTTGAAGAGTCGATTTCTTTTAACTAATTCGATGTTTTGAATTTGCAAAGTGATAGCCTCAAGCTTATTTTGTTTTAAAAGCAGTTCATCCCTACACTTGTTTAGTTCAAAACTTAGTTTTTATATTTTGAAAAAGATTTAATCGTTGCTCTTCTACAAACTTAAGGTCAACATTGATATAGTTCATATAGGGCGCCAATCGAGTCGTCATCCATAGAAAGTAAAATATTTACCTTCTTCATTGTGATGTTAACCCACTCCCTATTTATGGCATGATTTTTCCCAACACTAGCTTGTCCTCTTACGAGAGGGCCACCGATAACTGTGACATGCACCATTTCATCATCGAGATGAGGCGGCTCTTCATCCCAATCGAAGGTTTCAAACAACAAGGCCTTTGTTTTACCCGCATGATTGAACACTTTTGTTGTTTCGAGGGGTGGCCTCAAGCAATGCAAGCTTAGCTTTGACTTTCCTATACTTATCTTCAAAATCGACGGTTTTGTTTTGATCGATTTTATTTGAAAATTTTGATGAGGCGATAGATTTTAGGTTGAAATTTGCTAAAGCCTCGAGGACCGATTTGACCACGATGGTTTATAAGAGGTTGAAATTGTTTTGAAAAATAGTCTTTGGCAAAATGACCTCTTTTGTGACACTTAAATCATTCGGTGTCCTCATTTGCTTTCGCATTTGAAAACCTTTGTTTCTTTATATAAACCCCGAGAGTTAGCAAGGAGTGCCCTTTCTTGAAATTCAACGTTCGGTCATTTAGGTACTCCTCACTTGATCTCTCATCGGGCTCATCATCGAATTTTCTTGGAAATCTTGAACCACATTGTTAGAATAAAAGCGGTTGATATTGGTGTTGAAGTGGTGGTGGGGACTTCTTAACTTCCCGAGACTTCTTTATGTCGGTATCGTGCTGTTGATGAGGTTTTCCTCATAGACAAATTTCCATAAATTTCGGAAGTTCGAGATTACGGATATGATTAGCATTCCTAAGTCCACGAGAGAAATTCAACCACTTCTCGGAAGACTATTGACAAAACCAACATTGATTTCATGTTTGGACAACTTGACACCATCATTTGACAGGTCATTTATCAAGGTTTTGTATCGGGTGTAAGTTTGAGACAGAGTTTCTGAGTCCTTAGCCCTGAAGGTGATATACTCAAGTTTCAGGTCCATTATCTTGTTTTCCTTGGTATCAGATGGGCCTTCATGACTATGGACTAGGTCATCCCAGGTTTGTTTAGCTGTACTACATGATCAGGTTTTAAAAGGTACCTTTTTGAGGGGTCGTTTAAGCCCTTATTTGATCACTTTTGTATCCGTTATTGCTTAATATCGTTCCTTTTACTTTTAGGTCTCTTGAAGGCAAAATGTGGAATGGCACTTATTTGGACGAAAAGGCGAATATCTGAAGAAAATGGCCAAAGTCGAATCGAGACACTCAAAGATCTTGAAAACATAAGGTGGTGGCCGTCGGAGGATTTTGTGACGACGTAATCCAAAACTCCTATTTTCAAGTGACGACGTCAAGTTATAAAAGAGTAGGCCGTCGCAACTCGCACGGCCTAGATGCAATCCGACGCGTCGAAAGTCGAAGAGACGGCGTCACAAGCATAAGGTGACGCCGTCGCAAGTCTAACGTGGCTAAGGCGAAACCCTAATGACGGTGACACGACGGCATCACAAAACATAAGGTGACGCCGTCGCATGTGTAATCTTATATATAGAATCCGAATTTTTCGGTATTAGTGTGTAGTCTTTTGGAGTAAAACCTAAAACCGAACCAAGGTTGTCTTGTACAATATTTTAGGGTTCCAAACCCTATCTTACATCAAGATAAGTGTTTTACTTCATTAATTCAATTATGTCTTTGATTATTTGTATGTATGCTTGCATGTTCTCCATGTCCAGCTAATTTACTTGTGTGTTTTTAGGAATATGAAACTTAATTATTGAATATTGATTGGTTGTCTCTTATCTTAGTTGATTAATGATCTAGTAATGCGATAGGTCATTCGTTGTGTACTTAATGCTTGATTAAATCTTTGTGAACCTTAGAATATAACTCCTTGAGTAGTTGTAAGCTAAACCATCCAAAGAGTGCCTTAGAGTAAGAGTTTATTATCCCTAGTGGGTTTTGTAGACGAGACCCTTTGGTAAGTTCAAAGAGTTAGGGAGAAACGCATACCCTACAACCTTAGACACACAACGCAACTAGGAATGAGGACGTGACAATTCAACCACCAATAGGAGATAATTAAGGAGTAGTAAAACCTAAGTAAACACATCTTTAAACTATCATACGAGCACACATTAATTAGACATAGACTACATACACCTTAGATTAGATAATTAGATAAGTAGAATAATCGGTGCAATACCAACCCCCCAAATTCAAACCCCGAGATTCGTACCTTTCCTTTTCTTAAAAATATAAAAGATAAAAATAATCTTCCTCAACCCCAACCTTAGCGTAGTAACTTCTCACTAGCATTCCTATTCCCAGAGAACGATATCAATACCGTGGCTTACCCTAATACTACACTACAACGATTAGGTTCACCGCCTAGGTGTTGAAAAACTTGCTCGACGAAAAGGAAGTTCCTTTGACCCCGAGCGACGCGTGTAGCGTTATCAAGTTTTGCGCGCACGGGGAATAGAATAGCTAGTTAGTAGTCCACCTCGTTTAGGTTTCTTTGCTTGATTCCTATCAAGTAAACTTTTTCTCATTTTAGCTTTTTCGTAGTCTATCCTCCTTCTTCGTGACCTTTGTTCGTAATTCCATCACTTTTCATCATGGAAGGTGATAACCAACCACCACTCATCAACCCACCACCAAATGACCCACCAAGAGCCCGTACTCTTGGTGAATACTCGAGACCAAGCCACTTAGGCTATAAGAACACCATTGAGCTTCCGACCAAGCCCAAAATACGGCCTGCGATCCGACACCATCCGGTTGGTGCAAAGCGGATGTGCATTCCATGGACTTCGTTCAAGATCCAAATCACCTCGAGGATTTCCTCATAATTGTCGATTCCATCGACCTTGATGCTACTCCTCGGGAGACCACGCGTCTGCGTCTCTTCCAATTTTCTTTACGGGACCAAGCTAGTAATTGGCTTGAGCGACTTCCCTGGCTCCATCTCAAGTTGGGATGATCTTACCTCTCGCTTCCTTGCTTAATTTTTCCCACCGGGAGAACCACTAAGCTTAGGAATGACATCTTGATGTTCCAACAACGTCAAGGTGAATCTCTTGACAAGCATGGACTCGATTCAAGGACTTACTTCATAAAGTCCTCATCACGGCATTGATCTTTGGCTCCAAGTCCAAATTTTTATGATCATGTCAACTTCCCCACCAAGCGATCCATTGACCAACCGGCCGGTGGAAAACTTAGTGATCTCACCGCGGAAGAATCATGGGGTATAATAGAGGACCTTGCCCTCTATGACAACGAAAGTTGGGATGACCCCCGTGAGCTGCCCAAAACCGTTAAGGCGATCTCCTTGCCTCCAATTGACTCACAACCTTCCAACCGTAGGATGATTGAACTTGAAGACCAAGTAAAATTCCTAATGAGTTCCTACGATAATCCTAAGTCCTCACGTCAAGTGAATAAAATCACTCTACCTTGTGAATTATGTAGTGGTCCCTATGACACTCGTGATTGCACAAGAATCTTCGAACAAGCTTTTGCGGACTATGCCTCCATGCGTACCGACGGAGCGGGAGAGAAGTGGTACACTTTCAAGCCCGAACAAAACAACTTAGGAAACTCTTACAACCTCTCATGGAGAAATCACCCTAACCTTAAGTGGAACCAAAACTCAAGCACACCCCAAAGCTCATCTAGTCCACCTAATAGGTTCAACTCTCTAAACACCGGGAACCCCACTAATCTTGAGGCAATTGCATCTAGATTCCTGTCATCTCAAGAGACTCGATTGACTAAGCTTGAAGCCGATTTTAAGCAAAGACAAAGCGAGATGACAAACAAGCTTGATGCCTCTTAAAGCCTTCAATGAGCGGGAAGTTGGAGCACTCCCAAGTGATACTATAAAGAACCCAAAGTGAATTCGATTTGCCGACTTCATATTCTTGTTCACCATGGGAGAACACACATCCATGCCCTCACACCCAACGGTTCACTCGTAAACGCTATCAAAAAGGGTTCCAAGCCATCCAAATGAGGTACCAAGGCCCTACACCATTGGTGGAACCTACTCTTGAGAAACCCATAAACCAAGAATCCAAACCTAGTTTAGAGGAGGAGTACAAGGAACTCCATCAAGAAAACCGATTCTTGAGGTCTTAGCTCATGCACCTTATTATAATGCTTTAAAGAAAATATGAGTTAGAACTTAAGCTTGGAAAACATGGGTCCGCTTTTGTGCGAAATAATTTACCTAAGAAGTTAGACGATCCCGGGCTATTCACTCTTCCGTGTAAGCTTGGAACTTCCAAACCTCTCGACGCTCTAGCCGACTTAGGGTCATGCATCAATCTTGTTCCGTTGTCTCTCCATAGAAGCCTTAACTTAGGTAAAATAGAACCAACGGAAACCATCTTAGGTCTAGCGGACGGTAGTGTTGCACGTCCGGTAGGAATAATAAAAGACATGGTAGTACACGAGGAGAGTTGACTCTTTTGGCCGACTTTCATGTGCTAGACATGAATAAGGACCCGACATGCCCATTACTAGTAGGAAGAGGATTCTTAGCTACCGCTAGTGCCATCATCGATTGTAAGATGTCCAAGATAGTGGTAGGAGAGGGAGTGCTAGGTCAATTTACGATGTCAAAAGCATACGTACTACAAGAAGAGGAAATCCACATGAGATTAGGTTGGATAGAGAGTCTTCTAGATATGGACCTTGGATAGATAAGAACCTCATAGGCCCCAAAGACCTTTTACCTAGATGAAGCCTTCACTAGTAAAGCAACTTTCAAGAAAAGAAATGGCTAGGGACATGGAAGTGAACCCGTTCGAGGGCCTTAGTATTTAGGAAGATGACCGAGTTCTTAGGAAGCTTTCCGTCAACCTTGTCATGAATAAGTGGAAAGTTGAGAAATCTAAACACAAATGGGATTGGGATAGACCGCCTAGTGACGGTAATGGAGAGTGGCACATTAGGATAACAATCTATGATCCCGATGGAGAAAAGTTTGAAAAGGCATATCTAACCAAACGTACTATTAGGAACTTGAATAATAAGTTTGATCCTTATGACATTGTGGAGGATAGGCTTACTTATATCGGTACGTAGGAGCACGACTACGAGTCTAGCTACAAGACTCTTAAATAAAGAAAAGCGCCGTGGGAGGCAACCCATGCTTAATTGTTTGCTTGTTAGTGTCATATGTCTTTTATTGATTGTTTATTCTCATGTTTAAATTTGTAAAATGCTTTATTTTGTTTTAACCTCGTCTTAATGGCATATAAAGGTATTTTACATAAGGGATAAGTGTAGGGAGGATTACACACGTTTTCAAAAGAAACGTAAACATGAGAATAACAACTAACTAAAAGATATATATGTGTTTGTTCGAGTCAAATGCTTGTATCGAGTCATAATGGATGTTTTGCGAAATTTTTCCGATTCTAAAGATGTAAATTTTCCGAATTTTTCGAGAAAATCGCATACCGCTTTTTGTCGAGGATAACTGACGGCGTCGGGAAGGAGTAAAACAACAGATTACTTTTTCTCGTTTTTCGAGCTACTTAAAAATTTTAGAATTTTCGGTCTTAATTTTCGAAGTTCAGTAAACATCCATTCCACAAGCATTATATCCTTGTTTAAATCGAGTCTTATATATATTATTACCGCCAATTTTACGCGAAGGTTTCGTTTGTTTCTTCAAGTGTGCAGGTTTAATTTATCAAGAAGAAGTTACATAAGATTGGAAGGAGCTTTTCACGCATAAATTCTTCTTGGACAGGATTTAACCACTACTTCACACACGGATCCCACCGAGCTAATCAGGGGAGTACTAGTTTCTTTCGTTTTTAATTACCTTCCATTATCATAACTTTGATACTTTCGGGGAACATTGAGGACAATGTTCAGTTTAAGTGTAGGGAGGGAAAATAAAATGTGAACTTTGAAACTATACTTATCCTTGATTATTTGCTTTGTCCAATTGTATTTGTGTAATAAACCATGAGAAAATATCGGTTAGGGTAATTTTGGCACCAAATTTAAAATTTTTCATGATATATAGGAGTGGGCCATTAGTCTTAACAAAAGCGTCTCACGGATAGGAAGTTGCATGACTAGCACAAAAACCCTTTACCACCTAAATTCCACCCAAAATGTGAGGATCGCCCTTAGATTAATAGGAATTAAAGCATTCATCTTTAATGCTTAGAGTGTGAACCGATAGTATATTAGATTCTAGAACTTGTTTTGTGATGCATTCCGAGATCGCTAGTAAGACTACACTTGTGTAGTTAGGAATAACCAAATGATAAGAGGCATTAGGATAACCCTTGTTTGATACCGTAATATAATTACTTCTTCCACATCGGTTGAGTAATTCCCCACACCCTTTGCGTTGTACTCATCTTTAGTACACGATACCCTAGTTAACCCCTCGAGCCTATCCTTTTCGCGGTTCTCGTGATGTTTCGGTTTTTCGGAATATCAATGAAAGCATTGTTTACACCCCACCCCGAATATACACCCAAATCGCCTTAGCCTACCTGTATGCACTCACTTTTAGTGCATTATTGTTATCACCCTAAACCCTTAGTTCAATTATCGGTTGCTTGCATGAGTTGCTAAGTCGAGTCATATCCTTTGTATACGATTTTGGGACGATTGGGATTCATGGGAAAAGTTAAAGTTTATGAAATGACGGGAAGGGAACGTTAAATTCAAATTCCCTTTGTTTGCATAATAATGTACCCCAAGTGTTTTGATCTTTTCAATTTGGGTCAAATTAGTGTTAGAGTAATAAAAACTCAAGTGTAGGGATGTGCCTATAAATTCCTATTATTTTGATGTTACCGTAGAGGATGGTAGAGTAAAAGTGTATGATTAAAAAAAAATCGAAAAAAAAATAGAAAAAGAGAAAAGAAAAAAATAGTGTTTGAAAAAAAAAATAAATAAATAAAAACATACGGGCTACCATCCTACATCTATCCTTTAAATTTATGTTTGTTTAATTCAGTTTGCTAGAGTCTAGAGTGTCGAGTCTTGGCTTAGCAACGCCATTCTTCGTATGCATTTAACATAGAGATTTTGACTTGCCACCACTATATAGCCTATCCCACCAAACCCTTTGTTTCCTTACCGTAAGCCTAACGTTACAACCCTTTAAAGACCTCTTTGATAGTCTTTCCTAGGTGCTTACATAAGCGATGGAAGTTTGATCTATTCTCAAGCCTATGGTAATCTATGTACTAGGACCGGTTAATGAGTTTTATCTTCCATTTTCAATTTGTTATATTTCATATACACCCGAGAGAGATGTGAGTATCCAAACACCCCATGTGAGGTGCTAGTATGTGATTTCTGTGCTTGTTATGACTTTTGCGGGGCTTATATGTGTTGTGGACCGTTTTGAACCAATGCTTCATGACCCCTAAATTATAAATTAATTGGCTAAAAGCACATTTGCTTGAGGACAAGTAAATACCAAGTGTAGGGATATTTGATAAGGTTAAGGTACCTTTTTGAGGGGTCGTTTAAGCCCTTATTTGATCACTTTTGTATCCGTTATTGCTTAATATCGTTCCTTTTCACTTTTAGGTCTCTTGAAGGCAAAATTTGAATGACACTTATTTGGACGAAAATGTGAATATCTGAAGAAAATGGCCAAAGTCGAATCGAGACACTCAAAGTCTTGAAAACATAAGGTGACGCGCGCGGTGTTAAATTATGCGGCCTGTCGGAGGATTTTGTGACGGGACGAATCCAAAACTCCTATTTTCAAGTGGCGACGTCAAGTTATAAAAAGAGTAGGCCGTCGCAACTCGACGGCCTAGATGCAATCGAGACGGCGTCGGAAAGTCAAGAGGACGGCGTCACAAGCATAAGGTGACGCCGTCGCAAGTCTAACGTGGCCAAGGCGAAACCCTAATGGCGGCGACACGGCGTCACAAAACATAAGGTGGCCGTCGCATGTGTAATCTTATATATAGAATCCGAATTTTTCGGTATTAGTATGTAGTCTTTTGGAGTAAAACCTAAAACCGAACCAAGGGTGTCTTATACAAGATTTTAGGGTTCCAAACCCTATCTTACATCAAGATAAGTGTTTTACTTCATTAATTCAATTATGTCTTTGATTATTTGTGTGTATGCTTGCATGTTCTCCATGTCAAGCTAATTTATTTGTGTGTTTTTAGGAATATGAAACTTAATTATTGAATATTGATTGGTTGTCTCTTATCTTAGTTGATTATCGATCTAGTAATGCGATAGGTCATTCGTTGTGTACTTAATGCTTGATTAAATCTTTGTGAACCTTAGAATATAACTCCTTGAGTAGTTGTAAGCTAAACCATCCAAAGAGTGCCTTAGAGTAAGAGTTTATTATCCCTAGTGGGTTTTGTAGACGAGACCCTTTGGTAAGTTCAAAGAGTTAGGGAGAAATGCATACCCTACAACCTTAGACACACAACGCAACTAGGAATGAGGACGTGACAATTCAACCACCAATAGGAGATAATTAAGGAGTAGTAAAACCTAAGTAAACACATCTTTAAACTATCATACGAGCACACATTAATTAGACATAGACTACATACACCTTAGATTAGATAATTAGATAAGTAGAATAATCGGTAGCAATACCAACCCCCCTCCCCAAATTCAAACCCCGAGATTCGTACCTTTCCTTTTCTTAAAAATATAAAAGATAAAAATAATCTTCCTCAACCCCAACCTTAGCGTAGTAACTTCTCACTAGCATTCCTATTCCCCAGAGAACGATATCAATACCCGTGGCTTACCCTAATACTACACTACAACGATTGGGTTCATCGCCTGGGGTGTTGAAAAACTTCTTTCGACGAAAAGGAAGTTCCTTTGACCCCGAACGACGCGTGTGGCGTTATCACTCTGACTTATAAGCGACTCCATAATATCATCGGAAGACATGATATGATGATACTTTTGAGTCTTTGGTCATGGTTGACCACTTTCTCTCATCCCGAGTCCATCGAGCTTTAGGTTTAGGTAAACCTTGAGTCTTTGGGATAAATGGACCTTCATTTATATACTTGATATAATAAGGTTCCATCCTAATCAAATAGCAAAGCATACGCTTTTTCCATTTGTTAAATTTACCAACTTCAAGTCTAGGGCAGCAATTTGAATAAGCTCCACCCTTTTTGTCGACTAGTTGGGTTACATCAATTTCAACCATAAGGATCCTGATTTAAAAACGTTTTAGAGTGGCTTAAAAAAAGTTTTATAATCAGCCTTGCTCTGATACCACTTGTTGTTCCCTATTCACTATCGTAAAAACAGTTAAGTATTAAAAAGAGATAATAGTGAATCAATGACTGAAGTAAGATGTAAGCAAAACACACTGATAAATTTTCAACATAATATTCTTTATTAGAAATCAATCAAAATGAATACATTACCCAAGTACTTGCGGAATAGTACTTGGGATTGAAATGACAAAGGTTGGTACTCCTCACTAAGTTCAGGCTAAGTCTGAACACAACTACTATAGAACCACTGAGCTATCTCAGGGACTGAGTTGTATTTGGAGGAGTGAAAGATGGCTTGTGTGTGTGTTTTACAATTCACAAGCTTAAATCTTCACTCCATCTCTTATGCTATTTATACAAGTATGAGTTTTAACTCTTTCCTAAGTGACAACCGACAATTCTGAAGACAAAATCTTGATGTATTTTGTCTCTTTATAAAGACTATATTAATTAAGAGACAAGGTTGCTTTCAAAAGTCGGTGATGACACCGAGCACGATAGTTTGCCATTCGGGAAAGTTGACTTTGGTTGATAAGGACTTGTCTTATCTAATTCAAACTTATCCGCCTTATCCCGCTCATTCTTGATCTTCATATCCTTCGTCTTCTACTTGGTTTGTCTTGATGTAAGTAGGCGGTGAGAAGTTTAGGGATTCGGTGAGTTATTGTCATCACTCATTGAATCCACCATCTTCTTCTTGACTCGGTCTTCACCCTTTAAGTTACGCCTTCGAGTGGAGAGACTTCTTCTTCGCCTTTTATTGAGTATCTCGAAGATGGCTCACCGAGAGACTATGCACTCAGTGACCTGTTAGTGTTTAATGGTCTAAACACTTAGGATATTTTCTATTCAAATCCTAGATTAAGGGGTTTGGGTATTTACTGAACCCAACAGTGAGACTTTTCACTTTATTCTACTAAAATACTTGATGTATTCAATAGCATATTAGATAATTCCGCTAATATTTTCTTTAAAATTCGAGATGTTACACACAAGCAATAAACAACTATGCCACCTAATACAATTTTACTTCCGTTCAATCAAACAACAAAGATTGGAAATATAAATCTCTTTCATTCGGGGAGATTGCAGCTTATCCAATATGTTCTATCTTCGATGCATGTGTATCGGGCAACATGTTTTATTCTTCCTAAGCGTATTAATTTTATCTTGATCAGCTTATTCGTGGTTTTTTGTGGTGCCAAGGTGAGATGCGTAGAGGCAAAGCTAAAGTGTCTTGGATCTCGGTTTGTCTTCCTAGAAATGAAGGTGGTACGGGAATTAGAACGTTAGATTCTTTGAATGTTGCTTTGATTACTACGCATATATGGAGTTTGTTAACTAACAAAGAATCTCTTTGAGTTAAATGGATTCACACTTATAAATTGAGAGGTCATATCTTTTAGGACTTTTCGGCTAAAGGCAATATAAGTCGGGGTTAGCGTAAGTTACTCTAATTTAGGCCGGTTATTCGTCAGCTTTTTTGCCATAAACTGGGTGATGGTGCGTCAACTTCTGTTTGGTTTGATAGCTGGTGTTCGCTTAGTCCTCTTATGGATATTCTTACTCCCCGAGATATCACTATAAGCAGATGCCTAATGTCTTATAAGGTTACGAATTTGGTGTATAGCGGTCATTGGGAATGGCCGTTGGAGTAGGCTGATTGATTTCCAGGTTTTTTTTAAATCTTTATGCCGTCTCTTATCCCTAATACATCTGATTTAATATGTTGGAAGGATCGGGATGGTGTTCTTCGTCACTTCTCCGTTGGTTTGATCTAGGATTCTATTCAGGATAGAAATGATGTGGTTGTTTGGGTTAAGGTGGTGTGGTTATCTCATTGAATTCCACATCATGATTTCCACCTTTGGCTTATTGTTAATGGAATATTGGTAACTATACTGACTTAAACATGTTTCACTGCCCTTTGTGTGAGCTCCAACCGGACTCCCACAATCATATTTTCTTTAATGTTCTTATGCTTCTCAGGTTTAGAATTGTGTTAAAACGCTTGTTGTAATGTCCCATATAACTCCGGTTCTTGATGATGTCTTGAATTGGCTTATCCCGAGGTCCAAGTTGCGTTTGATGAAGGGTGTTCTCCCTAAACTTGTTTTTGGTGCATCGTCTTATTTTATTTGGCAATAACATAACTTGTGTATCTTCCAAAAGAAGAGGTGGAATGAAGACCAAGTTGTGGATATTATTATTGCTACGGTTCGGCTCAAGTTACTATATGTCAGGTTTAAGAAGTCGAAGACTGTGGATGTGCTCTTGGAGAAGTGAAACCTTCCTACTTCTCTTGTTCGTGATGGTTAGTCTGATTGTTATTTATTTTCATGGCTCTTTCATGTATGGATTTTATATACGTTTTATTTTTTGCCGCAATATTGGTTGTATCTATGTTCGTGAATGCTCCAAGATGGGAGTTCCAATTGAGAGTTGTATTATTTTTTTTCCTTCTTTAAGGTTTTTCCTTATGGGTTTTCTTGGGAAGGTTTTTTAAGGAGGCAACCTCATTTGGTTTATTGTACTCCATTTATGTTGTCGCTGGGTTGGCTTGGAAAATTTGTTGCTGCTTAGTACGTGTGTTGGTTTTAGTTTATAGGTCGCTTTCGTTTTGTGGCATGTCACAAACGATTTAGTGGTTGTTCAAGCTATTGTTTGAGGTTAATATGGCATTTCAACCATATTCTATTGCTCTTAAATTGGTTGTGATTAACATATTTTGTCAGGATAACTCTTTACCTAAAAAGACAAACAACAAAGAAAATGATAAAAGAAAAGAAGAAGAAGCGGCTTTCAACATATGTTTCAACTTGTCCATTCAAAAGTCTCCTGTTCAAATTATGGGGGAGTGTTAGATGACTAGGTTAGTTGACCCAAACCTAATTGTGGGTTTGTGTCCATTGGCTTTAGAGTTTAATATACTTGTTTAATAAGCTATGTATTTAGCATAAATACACATGCAATATTATTATATAACCACAAAACAACTAACTTACTCATCTAATAGTAATATCAAAAATCTGTAAATGCACAGGATTATAAATATCAAAAAGAAAACAAAACATAAGTACAAAACTTTAACAAACTTATATGTAAATCTCACACATCTTAATACTTATGAAAATTTAATGTAACAATTTGTGCGTGCACAAATATTAAAACTAATAATACATATAATTCTTAAGAGATAATATAAATTAAGTAAATTATAGAGTTAAGTTGTCAACTGGGTTTTTTCAGAAGTTAAAGTCTAGGGACGTAGCATTTAGTTACATAAAGGGTGTTTGGGAGAGCGGTTGAATGTAGATTACTTGATTATTGCGATTGAAAAGCATTGATAATACTTTTTGGTGTTTGACAAACAAAATACAAAAAAAAAAAAAAACATTTATTTGCGTTATAAGGTCTCCAAAACGGAGTTTCGGCCCAACAGGTGATGACCTATTTTGAAGAACGTGATTTTCTTTTCCTTTTATGTTATCGTATTGCCCGTAGATGGGTATTGTGTTCTTTTTGTCTTCCACAAGTTTATTATAGTAGCATATTATTTTATCTTATACTATTCTTTTAATTCATTGTAGTTGCCAAGAATAAATTTTACTTAACTAGGTTTATTGAGCATTTTAAATTCACGATGGCAGAGAAATATTTATAGTCACAAAAGCAGGACAATGTGCATCTGATTTAAAAATAAAAATGATGTACTTTGTATAAAATTTTGTTTATATAATCACTAAAATTGTAAGTTTTTTCATTTTCTTAAAAAAAAGTTTGAATAAAACTATTGTTATCAAGTCTTACAATATCATTTTTATATGTTAAATTTAAATAATTCAATAATACAAAGAATGTCTATTTAGGTCATTTTATCTATTGACTTAATAGATAATCTGATTTGTCAAACACTCAAAAAAACTGATTATCTAATTATTGTGATATCAAAAAACATAATCAAATCCAAACACTATATTTCAGAATCACATTTCATAACATCTGATTATCCGATTATTCATTTTCAAAACGTATAAACTTTTTTTAATAAGTAATCCCGAACATCCCATAGTAGAGATTAAAATGTTTATTTTTGAGTGTTTTTTTGTTGCAATCACGCCATACCTCCTTCTAAGTATTGATTACTCTTCTTAAATATTCGATTAACTTTTTTACCATTTATAATAATTTCCAATAGTATATAAACGTAAAAATTAAATTTTGCAACAACATATGTAAATAAAAGGAATTTGGATAAATAAATAATAATAATTCATTTATTTTATATAAAAATCTAATATAGTCTATACATATACTAGATCTCAGACCCGTCCGATAGACAAGCTAGTTCCATAAATTTATATAGAATGAAGTTGATATATTAAAGTTTTATATTATACTTATTTTAACTTAGAAAATTTGGAGACATGCAACATTACGCAGTAAATGAAATAAATAATAAGGAATAATTTAATTCATTTATTTAATATAAAAATCAAATATAATCTATACATATACTAGATTTTAGACCCGTCCGATAGACGAGCTAGTTCCATGAATTTATATAGAATGAAGTTGATATATTAAAGTTTTATATTATACCTATTTTAACTGAGAAAATTTGGAGACATGCAACATTACGCAATAATTGACAAAGTTTTAATCACGCGTTCTAAAGATATGAGAGCATGAATATGTAAAATAAATTAAACTAAGATCAAGTTTAAACCATTTCATACAAATATAAAGTTTATAATATGTAACATATATTATCATCGTAGCATATAAAAATATACAAAGATAAAGTCTCATGCCAAAATAAACTTTTTAGTAAAATAAAATATCGTATCTAACTATTTATTTGGTACACTAATTATATACATACATATGACATAACTACATTGTGATATAAAAATAATATCTATTTTATTTAAACAAAGATAGTATATAATATTTAAATATGATCTTAATGTTGATTTAATTATCATACGAATAAGTATATGATTGTGACATCGATTAGTTCTTACATTATAAAACTAATCACGTTATGAATATTCGTACAAAATAAGTGTATAAAAGTACAAATTCTTTAAAAACTATTACACTTTTACATGATTTTACATAAATAATGAATGTTTTATATACATAAAAAATACTATATAATTTATATTTATATTAATCTTAACGAAAACAAGAACATAATGAATATAATTTTTCATATTAAAAATACAAATTAGTATGTATTTTGTACATATTTGTCGTTGTATTTATATTTTAAATATATGTAGCAATGAAAGTTTAATAATTAAAGGGTGCGAAATAAATATTTTTTGCACTGATTTAGAAATGTAGTTAGAATTGTTCTTTTGGGGGAATTGCATATATCTTTTCAAAACTTCATAATTGCATATATATCCAACTAAAACTCATAATTGCATATATATCATTCCAAAGCCTTAAAATTGTCAAATATATCCAAATAATTATTTTAAATATATTTAATTGAAAAAAATGTCTAATAATTATAATTGATATATAAAATGACGATTATAACCTTATTCTTATTAAAAAAATACAATTACAAAATATTCTTTTATTGGTTTGAATTTTATTATGCCATTTGATCTATAAATATATATATATATATATATATATATATATATATATATATATATATATATATATATATATATATATATGTAGGAGTTTACGTTTAGATGAAACGATAGATGGTGTTGTTGCTATTCTTATTCAATTTTCGTCGATACTGAACACGGCTGAGTCTCCGAACATGGTTGCTCTTTATTTTCTTAAAAATGGTTAAAGGATATTTTGTAATTGTAAAAAATAATTAATAAGAATAAGGAATAATCGTCATTTTATATATCAATTATAATTATTAGACATTTTCTTTTATTAAAAACATTTAAAATAATCATTTGGATATATTTGACAATTTTAAGGCTTTGAAAGGATATATATGCAATTATAAGTTTTGGTTAAATATATATGCAATTATGATGCTTTGGATGGATTATATGCAATTCCCCCTCTTTTGAATTATATCCACATTCAATGTATCCATCAATGTTATATCATATTACACATCATCATTCATATCATCATTAAAAATCCTATATTGTATAGGTTAGGATTTGACAATTAGAGAGCTAGGTACACTGAAATATTATAGGTGTGTTATCTACCGTCGCTTTAACATATACCCTATAACATAAACATCATTTCAATAAAATTTCCTATAACACACCACAAAAAATACTTCATTCAGTCAAAAATAAAATAAAAAATACTATACTTCTCGCCAACCCAACCACATTCAACCCTATGACATGCCTATGGCATCAATAGTTAGGGGTGTTCGCGGGGCGGTTCGGTTCGGTTAGTTGGACGATTTAAACTATCCATCGCGGGGCGGGTAATTAATTTTACTACCCGAAACCGAACCGTACTTGGCGGTTAACCGGACAAGCGGGTACCCAAAATGAGCGGTTACCCGCGGTTCGGGTCACGGTTAACCATTTTAAATGTTTATTCGAGTTTAACCGTATAAACAATAACAAGTTTTAGAATGTAAAATGTCATTTTGTTAAAATAAGATGACATTTAATAGATAATAGTCACACAAAAGTTATCCCATTAGAATAACTGCATTCAAATATCCATACATAATCATTTAACAAATAATAGTTATTTGACGTCTATAGATTACGATCACATTTATCAACTTTCACACATAAATGTTTAGAAAATTTTACATTATGAGCAAAAAACGCGTTATACCATAAAATAGTGCAATAATATAATTAATATTTGTTTGATTTTTTGAATATTTAGTTAAAAAAACCTTCATGTATTAAGCACGGTTCGGTTCGGTTAACGCGGATATCAAAAAAAAAACGAACCGAACCGTGATAAGCGGGTTTTTCGGTTCGGTTTTCGGTTCGGTTTCTTGGTTTCGGGTTTTTCGGTTTTGGATTGAGCGGTTCGGCTCGGTTCGTCGGTTTCTCGGATTTTTGAACACCCTATCAATAGTGGTACAATTTGACTATGCCATAGAGCGAAAAAAACCCTATAATGGTGTCATATGCTACTACACTAAGATCTCTTAGTTTAAGGTTTAATAAAAACATAAAAATACACTACGATGAGTGATGACTTATTCTTTCACCCTCAACGACGGTCGTGAATTTACTTTATTTTCATATAAGTACACATATGTAACACTTATTACCTTTCCATAGGGCATAAATTTCAAGATTAATATAAATTCGATGAGAATGTGGCATATTGCACATTTATTTGCATGAGGATACTGATATGATGAGTTCAATCGAATTTTAATTCAAATAAATATGTATATTTACAAGCATTTAATGGTAAGTATACACATTTATGAAATATATATGTGTTTAGAGACACTAGCATAGTACCCGCGCAAAGCAGCGGCGGTACTTAACATGCTAGTTTTCTCGTACCTTGATCTTTAAGCGATATGCAGTGAGACTTAGTATTAAGACGGTTTACCCGTTTGATAGTTCGAAAAGAGTACATTCCTATTTGAATTTCCGTAAAGTATATCAATACAAATATAGATATTCATACTTATACTCATTTGAACTTTGTATAACTTGAATGTTTATGATAAAAATTACAACTATAAATTTGTATTATTTTAAGTTTGTAACATTCATTTTAATACTAAAATTTAATGTGTCATTAGTGTAAATTATAATGCAATTATTATAGTGTAGAATTTAATTATATGGAATTACTAATTATAGTAAGATATGTAGGCTTAAAAAATTAAGACTTCCTTCTTTAGAAAGTCCTAAATACATTATAATGTAGTATAGATAACTTAAAATCTATGTTAGAAGAACCATTATAAATTCAAAATGTTGTTAAGTATTCTTTTTATGAACCAATTCCACATAGTAAATAAAGGATAAAACATAACTTTGTTGAGAAACTTAAGAGCGCCAATGCAAACATCTTCCAATGTTACCTCAAACTCTGCATAACGGACATTGCTTCTTAAGAGCATCCGGTGTCAAGCTCGCCGTGCCTCGCCATGCCAAGTTGGCATGCTCGTTGTAGCTCGCCGTGACACTGGCTGAGCTCGTTGTCTTTCGCCATACTAACCCTCGTCGTCTTCACGGCGAGGGTTAGTTTGCACGTTTTTCTTTCTTTTTTTTTTTTTAACACACATATTGAAAAGGGTAAAAACATAACATTTAAACAAGTTTATTTCAAAACACTTTGTAGATATAAAAACATAACATTTAAAACACGAATTACATTAAACATTTAAGTTAAAACACGAATTATATTAAACACTAAAGTGAAAACACGAAGTACATATCGCTTAATACAAACTGCCACGAAAGTGATGAAACAAAATAAAACTACAAATTAAGAAAATGAATCATCTGAGTTATAACTCTCCTCACTCAAAGAGGATCTAAACTCACCATCATAATACTTTCCTTCCATAATGTCAAACCAGTTCTGCCTAAGCTATTTTGCATCCCTAGCTTCCTGTTCCAGGCGAGCAGCTTCCTCGCGTGCCTCGTTTTCTCGTATCTCTTTAAGATTTGCCTCATCCTGCTCAAGTTCTCGAAGATAATCCTCAGTAAACCCAAACGGATTTTTTTGGAGGTCCACCGGTTGAGTGTTAACAGGTGGAGTGTTAACAGGTGGATTGTTAACCGGTGGAGTGTTTACAAATACATTCTCCGGTTGGAATACCGGAAAGACATGTTCTGGTGGAGTGTGATAAACTTCATCTCTGATTTAAAGGTATCTTCTGGCACTTGTTGTGGACTCGGGAATTGTTGGGAGAAGTCTTTGTGAGATACTGTTGAGAATCGTGTGTGAGTTGTGTGTATGAGTTGTGTGTGATAAATGTAACACCCCCAAAATCTCAACATAGCAGCGGAAGGCTAATTTGGGCGTTACTTCAAGGATCACAGTCAATAATCATAGAAAACGACTCAAAAAGAGACGTTTTAATAAAAGTTGTTATCATTCAAGAAAAACTCATAATTTGTTACAAAACACTTCCAAATAGTTTTTTATGGTACACAAAAGATAGATCATGAGTTTGTGGAAAATGATAAATTTATGTTTACACCACGATAAATATGTCTTGCAAGCCCACTCCGTGCCATAGAGATAATCTTCAATTATACCTGAGATAACATGCTTAAAAGGTCAACAACAATGTTGAGTGAATTCATAGGTTTATAGTTAATCAGTTGAACACAAGAAAGATGATAATTGTAAACCAACAACTTATCATAGAAAATCACAGATTATTATGCGCTAAGCTCATGCAACCAATACTCAACGCATACACCTAATTACTAGTGTACGTAACATTTTGCCCCCAAGGAGGTAATAGCCAATTATCTAATATAATTCAAATATGGTGCACCCCGGTTATTTCCGATAACCAAGACGGGGTCGTTACTCCCCATAATACTATTCACGATATTTGCGTTCACTCGCAAGTGACTAATGGTTCATGATGCAGGGGTCTTTCAGCTAATAACTTAGGCAATACCAATAATCAAGTAGCGAACAGTTGCAAAAACCTTGTGTTCTAGTTTATAGCATGTATCTCCATCGTGGGGTTTATAAATATAAGTAGAAGCGAGGCTAAGAACTCACTTTAGCTATAGTGATAAAGCACAAAAAGATCAAGTATGATATAGCAGTGGCTCCAACCCGAAACCTAAGTACGAGATGGCAAGTCTCAGAATAAAGATAAACGTTTGGTTCTCGACCAAAATGATAAAGCATTGAATATACAAATAATAACGTTGTTTTCACTTGTGTGGAAGTGCTTAAAGTTCAAATTCAAAAGATGTGCTATATCGGCTTAGTTTGTTATTCTTTAGAAATTCACACTTATATATAATTGAAATGTTCCCCGTTGCCGATTTATAACGATGTTGCTAAGAGTTGGTTTTATTCACATTTAGTACACGTCGTTATCGAATAATGTTTTCATATATTTATATCTATACTACTTATAATGGAGGGATGACATTCTCTCTTCTAATTTTTTAAGATTTTCATATATAGATTTTAAGCAAATACAACTACTTAAGCTATATGTACAATTACTTTATGCATAAACACCTACACATATTGACTGGTCAACATTTGTAATTAATGTCATATTTAAAACACTCATTTGATAAAAATTATAATTTATAAAACACAATATACAAACTATTTGAAGCACAAATACAACTAAAAAACACTATTCAACACATACAATTAATACACTATTTAATTTAACCATTCACTAAAATATACAACTATTTAACCACAATGTACAATCTAATCAAACTACTAAGCCAAACATTTAAAAATAAAGCCATTAGGTCGCTTGCAGATGGTCGGTCGATTGGATTCGATCGCCTTGCTGCGCCGACCAAGTCGCCACCATTGCAACATGAGGGTCGAATGGGTCGGTCGGCTCAAAATTGACGAAGGGTGATTGTCTTTGAAGGAAAGAATCAAGATTTTGTTTGTGGTAGCTTGGTTAACATGAGATTATTTCCACGGTCATAACTAAAGTTATTTTTATTTGTAATTTAATTGTTTAATAAAAGTATGGCCGCATACCATTACATTGTCGAAAATATAGTCACGTGGTACCGCCGCCGCATCGCGGGTACCTGCTATACTATGAACTAGTGTAGAAACCCGCGATGCACGGGATTGGCTTCTAAGGACTTATTTTGTAGCGACACTTAAACTTCGTGGGCTTGTGAAACTTTGCATTTAATGTTCGGACTTACTTTGCAGCGATACTTAAACCTCGGGGACTGTTTTGCCAAGTTGTGAAACTTTGCATTTAATGTTTGGACTTAGTTTGCGTGACACCTAAACACGAGGGCCATTCTTGCCAAGTCGCAAAACTTTGCAATAAATGCTGGGACACATGGCATGACCACATGCGATCCCCGCCTTTTAGTTAATAGATATAAAGTTTGCGGCGACACCTAAACGCGAGGGCCATTCTTGCCAAGTCGCAAAACTTTGCAATAAATGCGGGGACACATGGCATGACCACATGCGATCCCCGCCTTTTAGTTAATAGATATAATATATATATATATATATATAGGTTTAGCTAGTTATTGACGTAATAATTCTCGTATATGTACACTAGGTCATCAAAATACTCGTTTTTATGAAACCGTTATAAGTTTACAAGTTTTCTAAATATTTTCCCAAATTTACACTTTTTACCCTCAAGTTTCCAAATTTACACTTTATACCCTTATACTTTGAAAAAGTGACAATTTATACCCAAATATGTTTCTTACTCAAAATATGCAATATTTAAAGTTTTGGTTCCTTAGCAAACTTTTTTTACAAAATTTAGTCCAAAAAGTTATAGTTACACTTTCGGTCCTTATAGTTTCAAAGTTTACACTTTAGACACCAAAACTTTAGTTCCCTTTTTAAAACAAGTTTCTCATATTTGCAATTTCCACCATGGACTTTTCCATGCATATGTATAACATATAAATATACCCCTTTAACTTTCCAAAATGTTTAATATTTACCCGAATATTATAGTTTTTGCAAATTAAGTCCAAAATGGATTTTCAACATTTAATATAATTAAATTTCATATTAGCTAAACATTAGCTTATTATTAGCTTATGAACCACTTTTATTCCTAATGGGTCGGGTATAACACTAATTGGGCCTCAATTTTAACGCGATTGGGCCTTAAGGCCCAATACGTTTTCGTTGGGTGTTAGCTTACAAAAACGCGACATGGGTTTGGTTAAAGGGTTGCTTAAATCGTTACTTGTGTTATTAAAATTATATTAAGTGTACCTTAGAGTTCCAATCGCAAAAAAAAAGTTGGGTGACGTTGATAAAAGTTATACGCGATGTAAGGTTTTAAAGAAAAGTGGTAACGAGTCACAAATCATGTTTTACGTTTATGGTTGGTATAAAAACGTATGTTCTTGGTCTCTAACATCTTAGAGACTCGCTTTAACTTATAAAACATTTATAGGATCGATTCTTTAAGTGCAACAAAAGTGTTTACGTGTGATATATAATTATAACGAGAAAAATGAAATGTTAAAATGGTTGAAATGAACTTACAACACCCTAGGGGTGGTGATGAGATTTGATGAAGGGAACGTGACCCAAGTATCCCCTTGTTCTCCTTATACCCGTAATCAATAACTAAAACCCTTAGCGACTTACTTTCCCTTGTCTCGTTCCCACAGTGGACGATTTAGGTGTTAGTGTGAGAAGTGTTTTGAGTGAGTTTGCTAAGTAGTGAGTTTTGTAGTTTAGTTGGATGTTTTGACGTTGTGTTTTATACTAGAATGAAGCATGGTTCTTACTAGTACTTTATGATGTCTCCTCCTAGTTCTAAGAGAAAGAAGAAATGGTGTGTGTTGGCCTTGAGCATGCTACGAAATCAGCCCCAAATAAGGGCATGATGATGCTTGGTCATATCACAAATGAGCATGGGAAATATAGGGATCTTTGGTTAATATGGTCAAAGAAGGTCAAGGGTGTTTAGGCTTATTGTAATATACATTAGGGTGGCTTTGGTTGTCTCTTTTGTCTCCCTTGATCCATACTTACACGCTAGATAACATTGACGAAGGTTGTGATGTGTTTTTGTTTTGGTTGTGCCTCGTTGGTATTCACAGAACAAGGAAACGAGGTAACCATTTCACTTGTAATAAAATTTGGCTATCAATATTACTAAGGGTGCGATGGGCTGAGCAAGGAAGCGGGCTAGGCCCAAAGGAAGAAATGAATGGGTTGGTTTGGATTCGCCAGTACACGCGAGCCCAAGAAGAAAAATGTGTGGATCGGGTTGGGCTAGGGGCCGTTTAGGATAATAATAATAAAAAGTTATTATATATATATATATATATATATATAAAATAAAGAAATATTATTATCGAGGTAGAGGTAAATTTGATCGGGTCAAACTGTGTATTTTGAGCTTTTCTTTCGGCGTTTACGATGCACATGCCAAGTGATTATACAAAATCGATATAAAGAAATTTTTATGGTTCCAAATTCGTGCTTTATTCATGATCAGTTAGTTAATGACATTTGAAATTTTCCGTTAGCTTACAATAAACAACTCTTGTGGAGTTGTATATATAGGCAAATGTGAATTTGAATTTGAATTTGAATCTGAATCATCCCGCTCCAATTTGAAATTAAATAATCTCGCTCGTATTTGAATTTTGAGTTTTAAATTTGAATTTGGTTATCCCGCTCAAACTGTACCGTTTAAGAAAGAAGGGAGTGTTTTGATTTTTTTTTGAATTCAAAAGTGTAAAACTAATAGGTTTCGTATGTTTAAATTTAAAAGTGCGTATGTTTTTTTTACCGTATCTTTATTTTACGTTTCGTATATTTTTTATTTTGTTGTATTGTATTTTTATTTTTAATTAAGTGAATTTAGTTTATTTAGAAATTTGAATAAAAAAAATAAAGTTGTAAGTGGTGGGCCCCAAATGAGTAGTTGAGGTTAGTTGTAAGTGACGGGGGTTAATTGTGAAAGTTTGTTATAGTGATGTGGCACCCCGTGAGCCCGAATGAGTAAATTCCCTCGCCATGACACCTAGTGCTCTAAGAAACACTAAAAATTAAGTCCAAAAAAGTTGTCATAGACAAAACATTGTTCACAACTTCATTTACTGTTCACAAGGAAATTAGTAAAATAATTTTGACGCCTGTTTTTCCCACTAAATCTCTTAAAATTTTTGCTAATTGCATGGTTAACATATGTAATCCACTATCCAAAAATCATACTCTTATTTCATCTAATACAAAGTCCAAAATCTTCAGTTCATTCACATAGAAAAAATTGGTCTCAGTGTTTCAACTTACAGATATGTGTTTAAGAAAAATTGTTTGCAAACATATTTGCAAGTCGAAACATTTAGACCAATTTTTTCTAGGTGAATGAATATCTACAAATATTTTTTTAAACACATATTTGCCTACAACCAGAAGCCTCTTGGCCCAGCGGTATATGAGTGGCCCATCAACCTTGAGGTTGTGGGTTCAAGTCTCGTTGAAAACATGTGAGATAGGTGGTATAGGTTGTAAAATTTGTCGTTAAAAAAAATGCCTACAATTTTTTTAATATAGGTTCGGTTTTCTTGATGTTTGTTGAAAGAGATATTGGAATGCATTAAACTTTTGAGTATTTTGCTATTGCATGTATGTATTTTAGGAGTATTAAATGTGTTATGTGATTTAGGGTTTGATGTTTTGTGTGTAAAATTTTCCAGTTTCTTTGTGCATTGTTTGTAACGGGTTGAACTTTTGGGTATTTTGCTATTGCATGGATGTATTTTAGTACTATCAAATGTGTAATGTGCTTTAGGTGTTTGATGTTATGTCTGTAAGCAGTGTATGTGTGATTAAGAAAATATTTTTTACTATGTAGCATTATAAAAGTGACTTTAGCATACTCGAATTTATGGATGAAGAATGCATATGTAATGTGCTTTGGGTGTTTAATGTTTTGCATTATATTTGTTATAAAAGTTTGTTGTACGATGGAAATATCTTTGTTTTGAGATGGAGAATGCATGTCGGTAAAGTCTCATTGAAGTTTTGAAAACTCATAGGCAGAGGAAAGTATTGTGTTAGGATTTTGATGGTAGGTTTCTATGCACCCTTAGTTAAGTGTTTGGTGTACTAGAGTCACGAAACCAACCGGCCAATATATTCTTAGTCAAGGTGATTTTGTACTCATTTTTTTGAAGTTTATTTGTTTTGAGTTAGTTTTTGTTTGGCTTTATGTTTGATTCTGATAACATCAAATAGTCCTGATATTTTAGTGTCATTTTCCTCCTAATATGCTCATCATTTGTATTGTTTTAAGTGGATATATGCTCTTATTTATTAATATTTCATTTTCAGGGCATAAATGAGCATAAGAACAAAGAGACAAGGATTTGAAAGAAAACTAGCTAAGTTATACAAGTATATGTTGTAAAGGAGGAAGTTACAGCGTAAATTCCACTCTTAAACTTATGTCGTAACAATGATTAATACAATGAAGATCAAAGTCAACGCAGCTCAAGGTTACGACTAGGAATGGCAAAAAAACCCGAACCCGACGAGGAAACCCGAAACCCGAACTAATTGGGGCGGGGAAGGGCATGCAAATCGGGTTATGGGTCGGTTTGGGGCTTAAACGGGGGTTTTAATTGGGTTTGGGGCATGGAGCGAGGAATCCTCGCCCCACCCCGCCCCACCAGATAATATATACACATATATAAATATATCTATACCTACATAGTATTTTGTTAGTATTTACATAAATAAAAATTACTCTAATATTATTAGTTTTTTTTTTATCTTTGTAAAATTGCAAAATTGTGATTATAAAAACTCGTTTAGTGTCATATTTTTAAGTTTTATTTTTTATGTAATTAATCAGTATTTATGTATATTAATATCGTTGAAAACTTAATAAGTCTTGTTTGTAATTAATAAGTTTTTAATTCTTCAAGTTATTGCTAACGGTTTAAAATTAATAATAAATGTGAATGATGCGACTTTGGTCAAGAATTGCACTTTAAATATCTACACATTCACCCTACACTTATACATTTAATTTAAAAAAAAAAAAAAAAACAAAAAAAAAAAAAAACAAAAAAAAAACACAACTCTTTTATTTTTATATGATGGTCGACATTTACAAGTGACTCACCAAAGTTTATAAAATATCTTGGATTAATATATACATATATTTAGATGACAAGGCTTGAATTGTTTTAGATATTATCTTACAAACTCATAGTTTACACACTTGAAAGGTGAAACAAACCAAAAACTTCTCTCATTTACTCTTGGTGGCCGGCCATGCTCTAGAACAAAGAAGAAACCATATTTTTTTTTATGATCCAAGTGATTATCAAGCTCTACTAGTAATCTATTTCAAGGTTTTAAAATAAAAATCAATAGATTAATAAGGTTTTTATCATCTTCTTCACATAATCGACCAAGTAAGCATTTCATGATCTTCATAACTCTTTCATATTCATCTTTATGTTATTTCATCATTTTTGCAAGAAAACATGCATGTTACATATGAGTCTATACCACTTTTAATTTTTTATTACTTATTATGAAATATAATCATCCTATAAATTATCCCTTGAAACATATCATGTTTGATGATGTCTAGGAACCCATGACACCCTAAGAAGGTGTATGGTAGGTTTAGAATAGCTTTGGCGTTGGTTTGAAGTGGTTAGAATAAGTTTTACGCGAGAAAAACTCATTTCGACAAGTCTAATTAAGGGTCTGATCAAAATTGTGAAATCTGGAATTTTCGACTGTGGATAAAAAATTTTGGGCTAGACATTTGGAAAATACACTTTAAAACAAAAAACGTGCTTGAACGGATTAAAACGGAGTTATAACGAAGAAGTTATGAATTTTTGAAGTTTGAGCACGAAAACTACTAAATTCGAAATTTCAAAGATGTAAATGTCACTCTTTACTAGTCAAAAATAAGGCTTAAGCATTATGAAATGTGTCGACTTATCAAAAATATATTAGTATACTTTATTACGAATCTAAGGATGTGAAAATGAGAAAACGGACTTGTAACGATTAAATTACACGCGTTGAACAAAGTTGCCAGTAACTTTATTATATAAGCAACATTAATATATTTTCTATTAAACATAAACTATTGCAACGAGGACCATGTTGAGGTCGCTTTTAACATTGATGAGTACTTTTTATAACATGATGTCTTCTAGTAAAAGTGTAAAGTTCAACATTATTTTCCAAAATGTCCAACTGCTCATCAAACGGGAGTTGTAACGAATAAAATATAGTCACTCAAACTTTGCGAAATCCACCCTCAAGCAATATTTTGGACACAAGTACCATACTTTACCTATATTTTTCTCTATGATCGAGACCTCTATGATAAAAACTTAAAAGCTAAAACTTTGAGATAATGGTACAAGCTTTCCAAACCGTTGAGTTTGTTTCCTAACACTCAATGTGCACCATTTCACTTACTTAGCAAGGCCGTTTAGTCACTTTCATAAAATTGTCAAATCAAAAATACACCCGATAAGATCCCCGATTAATACGGGGCGGGTTTGGGGGAGAATCGCGCCCCAACCGGGTGCCCCGATTAAATCCCCGATGGGAATCGGAGTGGGTTTGGGGAGAACTTTGGTAATTGAGTTTGGGGATGGGGATGGTCGCCCCGCCCCGTTGTCATCCCTAGTTATGACGTAACTTCATTGATTTGGTTGCGCCGTATATTTCCAATGAATTAGATGAATTCAGTGGTCACAAAGGTTATGACGTAACTCACTTCCAAGGTTACGTCGTAGAAGTGGTGATTTTCACTACGAGCACTTTACGATCGCAACCCATTCTCTAAGTTACGCCGTAAACAATTTACTAAAGATAAGATAAATGCGAGATCGCTAGTTACTGGCGTAACTTATTACTTATGGTTCTGCCAGTAACTTAGGCGAGGCTATAAATACAAGCCTTAAATATGCATTTTCATATAACTTAACACCAAAATACCAAGAGATGTTTAGGGCTTCGGAAGGACGATTTCAATGAGATTAGACCATCTTCCAAGGAGAATTCTCATCATTATCAATAATTTTTTAGTTATTTTGTATTGAATCTTTGTAATTCATTCAATGTCTTCAATTATGATCATTTACATTGAATTTACTGCATTATTTGATGCGACTTGGTTAAGAATTGCACCAAAAAATACACCCCGATAAGATCTCCGATTAATGTGGGGTGGGTTTGGGAGCATCGCTCCCCAACCGGCGCCTGATTAAATCCCGATGGGGATCGGGCGTGTTGGGGAGAACTTTGGTAATCGGGTTTGGGGATGGGGATGGTCGCCCGCCCCAAACCCGCCTCGCTCATCCCTAGTTATGACGTAACTTCATTGATTTGGTTGCGCCGTATATTTCTAATGACTTAGATGAATTCGATGGTCACAAAGGTTACGACGTAACTCACTTCCAAGGTTACATCGTAGAAGTGGTGATTTTCACTGCGAGCACTTTACGATCGTAACCCATTCTCTAAGTTACGCCGTAAAGAATTTACTAAAGATAAGATCGTCTGAGATACGCTAGTTACGGCGTAACTTATTACTTATGGTTACGCCGTAACTTAGACGAGGCTATAAATACAAGCCCTAAATATGCATTTTCATATAACTTCTCAACACCAAAATACCAAGAGACGTTTAGGGCTTCCAGAAGAACGATTTCTAGCAGCATTAGACCATCTTCCAAGGGAGAATTCTCATCATTATCAATAATTTTTTAGTTTTTTCGTATTGAATCTTTGTAATTCATTCAATGTCTTCAATTATGATCATTTACATTGAATTTACTGCATTATTTAATATGAGCGGCTAAACACTTCGTGTGTTAGCCTAGTTATGAAATTGTTATTGCTTTAATTCGTGTTTTCTTGCTTTACTATCGCATTTTGTATATGCTTTCTTAGCCTATTCGTGGACACCCTCATTTTGGTAGTATTAAAGCATGGTAGTAACTATAAGGCTGGCTTGAATTGACCATAGGACCTTAGTCGAGTAAGTTGCGAGGAATGGTAAGAATTGACCATAGGATTTCCATCTCATTTCGTGCAAATTGACCATAGGACCACCTACTATGTGGAGATACTTAAAAAGTTAGGGAACCTATGAGCGGACCATGTCGGGTTTAGAATAGGTCTAGATTGTAGTGGCACTACATGAATAAGGTTAGGGTTACCCAAGACCCCCATCGAGTAACTACGGTGGGGATAGGAATCCTAGACTTATAGACTAGACGAGTTGACCCAAGGTTGTCTAGTGCCTTTACCCCCACTTAAGGCATTAGAAGCCTTCAATAGGAAAATCGGATTAATGCATAAAAAAACTACTCCCTCCGTCCCAATTTAAGTGTCCACAATAGAATCTTTAAATGTCCCAAATTAAGTGTCCATAGAATATTTCAACCAATGAGATAAGACTTTAGTAGGTGAAAATGATATTTGATTGGTGGAGAGTGTAGTTAGTGGAATTTTCTAAAAATTTGTGCATATGAATAGTGGACACTTAATATGGGACGGATGGAGTAGTAACTAGGCTAACACATTTCTCTCTACTGATTGTCTTTCATTTTAATTACACATTTCATTTAATCTCATTAGTTTAATAATCAATCAATCAAAACCCCCTTTTACAATTGTGATGGTAGAACTTAGAATAATTCCGCCCACATAGCTCTTGGGACGACCTCGGCTTTACCGATTACTACACTACACTCACCGGTTTCCCTGCTCGTTAGTGCATTAGGTAGACCATAGGTAGACGAGTATTTATAAATATTAAAACCTGGTCTAAAATCCAACATCAGATTCCTAAACTCATGTTGTATAATGTTTCATAAACTTAGGATGATTACTTATAATGTGGCAATAATTATACTTTTTTTTACATTAGTGTTCTTTGCATTAGTATACTAAATATGAAAGGAAAAAGTAAACACGAGACTATAAATAATAAGTCCCGGTTTCCTGACAACGAATTTATAAATAACGACAAAAATTTCGGTTTAAATCATACATCTAAAAGATAAGATCTAGAAGGCGTTAATGGTCGATGCTTATACTATGTCTTTGGGATCAACTTGCGTTGAAGTTGAAGGTTAGTTATATTTTTTTAATATTTCGTCGTATAAAGTTTATTCAGTGTGTTATATGTTTATAGAATTGGTTTTTATAACTGATGATTGCTTTTTTCGCCATAAATTATTTCCTACAGGTGTGTCGTTTTCCCATGATTTGAAGCTAAAAAAGAAAGGATCTTTCGATGATTATATAACAGTTAATGGTATTGATGGTCCGGGACCGTTTGACACAAATGTTGTGTGGAAAACTAGAAGGGGGGTTGAATAGTTTTACAGATTAAAACTTCGTTTTAAACTATTTAGATCGATTTATGTCAATCTATTTATTATATGTGTTGGATAATGATAGATAAGCATATAAGTAAATAATGCAAAGATAAAGAGTAAAGAAACACAAAACCACGACACGAGTGTTTATAGTGGTTCGGCTATAAGGACACCTTCCGTGCCCTACTCCACTTTCCGAGTACCCCAATCGAGAGTTCGTAAGTACTACACAACACAAGCTCCTTAATATGGCGGAGAAGCCTTCACAACGTCGCCTACTCTTTATCCGGTACAAGGCTAGACACCGAGTTCTTCCACGAGGTAGAATCAAACCTATCACAACGTCGCCTACACTTTATCTGGTACAAGGCTAGATACCGAGTTCCATTACAAATGAGGAACTACTACCCAACACTACACCACAACACGACTACCCCAAAGGAGACACACTCCTTGTTACAACACTAGAAGGATATCAATATCCTTTAACCCAAACTATCTATCTTGTACATCGATGCACCTTATAGAATGTACACCCTTGGCACCTTTCACTAATGCCTTCGACACGACCCTTCGGCCCCTTTTACTAATGCCTTCAACACAACACTTCTATGAAGGGAGAAAAGAACTATCAACAAGATACACTTCAGTGGTCTTGATGATGATGAAGCTTAGCAACTCATGACCTTGAGCTTGCACGTCTTCAAGAGGTGGTGATCTCGCCTTTAAGAGGAACCTATAGAATCACACAAACATAAAACTACATAGAATGATCATTTGGATCTGAGGTTAGAGATGTTACAATACTGAGAGAGAGAGTATGTGTAAAAGTGGTGATGAGCAAGAGAGAAATGGCTCACTATTTATAGACAAAATTGTCTACTGTCTCACGGTTCCCACGGATCCCTCCCCAGAGGGTTCCGCCTAGTGCAATCCTCGGGATCCGGCTACTGGGTAAGTTTAGTCCGGATTTCAGGTTGCAAACCGGGTTATGGTTTATGGGTTATGAACCATGGGTTATGGGTAATGGATTACAGATACCCAACAAGATGCAATGTACCTAGACATTAGGTTATAGATCTTGGGTCATGGGTCATGGATCATGGATAATACCCAACATGACTTCATGCATGATGTCATGCAATGGGTCATGGGTTATTGATCATGCTCCATGGGTATGGGTTATGGACTTTGGTTTTTACCTAATAACATTTATTGTACCTAGTCAATGGATCATGGGTCATGAGTCATGGGTCATGGACTTTGGTTTTTACCCATTACATTACCCATTACAATATATACAAAGTATATATGTACATTTCTATATCATGTTAACACTAGTTGTTATACATATGCATTTATAAGATGTAAACAATATTACTTGTTTTGTTTATATAAAAATGTCTTTTGTTTTATATAACTTATTTACTAAACATGTTTTGATATGGTTTTAATATGTTTAGTATAAGTGTGTTAGTAAACTATTGGCTCAAACCTTTTACGTATTTTATTTGTTTCGTTAAAATGATTTTACGTTTGTTATCGACAAAACATTAAAAGATCGTAAAATATAAATAAACGTTTTTATGGTTTATTTGTATTAACATGTTGCTATGGGCTCAAGTATTGCTCATAATGATGTTTGTGATTGTCTTTTTGGATAATCAGGGAGCATTGAAACTGAAGGTGAAAAACATGACTCAGGGTGTGTTTGGTTCAAACTCGGGAAAGGGAAAGAGAAAGGCAATGATAATGGTGAGGAAAGGGAAAAAAAAGCATTCCCCCCAATTTTTTGGGTAATGACCCATAACCCACTATTGAGTAATGGGTCATTGCATTATACTCTACCAAACACATTTTTTCATTATCTTTCCCATTCCTTACCCTCCTTAACTTCCTACCAAGCATGCCCTCAATATTTTTCTTAACAAAACGTATTTAGTTTTCCTAATATGTTATATTTACTTAATTGTTTTTTATTTTATTTTCATAATCATTGGCGACATGTCAATCTTCTTCTTATTAACTAAACGGGAAAAAAGGCAGTCATAAAACCAGTTAACAAGAGTTAGTGATACATTTGGTATGCCTCGACATCTAATAGACGATCTTTATGAAGGCTTAATTTAGATAATTATGCGATACCGTTTGTTATCAATGTTGCGATTAGGACAAAAGTTTCAAGAGGCGTTGCTAATGGTGGTTTGCAAAAGGTGATTATGTTGATTCTTTCTTGATCAATGATGCAAAAGCCGACATATAGGATCAATGAATGTTCGGCCCCAAGGTAAGTAGCTTTTTTTGGGCTGCAATAACATACTTTGTTCAAACAATATTTTTGGAGTTTGCTCTTATCCTTAACTATTAAAAAAAAGGCACATCTATCGAATGAAAAAGAAGGCATTCAGAATCTCAGGGAACAAGAGCTGCTCAAACATTTGGGTCACATTTCACATGTAACCATCGACCTCTAAGAAGGAGTATTATTGATAATTGTTTAGGAATTCATGATATGGAAACAAAAAATGTGAGATTAAGTAGTGTTCAAATTGAAGATGAATAATTTTTTAAATTTGTTTTTATTAAATTGAATTTTGTTTCGATATATATTATTAACCCTCATTTTTTATTTCAATATTTTCTTATGTTTTTGTAAATTGTCGGTTACAGGGGTGTGGTCTTCTTATATTGATTTGGGCGATTGTAATTGGCCATGTGAGCATTGCAAAGCAATGTTTTGGTACGGTGAACGTCTAAAAGTATATTCTAAAGATCAAAAGGTCCAACTACATGGATGTTGTGGGGTGGAAAAGTCGTTTTGGAAGAAGAATCAGAACCTCCCCCCCCCCAAAAAAAAAAAACATTATATCAAAGAGTTATTCAGAAATAAGCATTTTTTGGACAACATATGGGCGTACAACCAGATATTTAGCATGACTTCATTTGGCGCCCATGTTGATGAAGCGATAAATAGTCCTTATGTATTCAAGGTCTCTGGTCAAATTTACCATTGGATTGAAACATTATGCCCGATAGAAGGTGATCTGCCACGATTCTTACAACTTTATTTATACGATATGGAGAATGAAGTAGCTAATAGGATGAATCACTTTGGTGGAGAAAGTTCTGGCAAGTTAAGCCCATAAATAGTTGAGGGTTTGATTGATTTTTTTTTTATAATTATAACGAGCTGGTAAAACTCTTAAGAACGGCTAGAGATAAATGCAGTGGAGAAGATGTACCAAAATTCATAATTAGGCTATATAGTATGGTTGAGGTGTGGGAGTACGAGCTGCCATCTTCCCAGACACTTGGCACTATAGTGTTTGAAAGTGGTCCAAAAAGCAAAACGGATTATGATGTAATTATTGAGTTGAAGGGCGGTCCTCGAATGATCAACAAACTTCATCCATCATATATGTCGCTTCAGTTTCCTCCTCTTATTTTTCTATGGCCAACCGGGTTTTCATCCAGATATGAAGCTTAAGATATTTAATATAAAGTGGGAAAAAGAAGAGGTTGTCGACGAACATGTATTATATTGAAAGTGCTCAAGTTATAATAGATAATTATATGGCTAGAATTACGTGAGTCTATGGGGTCACACACGTATACATAAATGGAATACTTGTACAGTGTGATTAATATAATTATATTAACTATATTAATTACATTAGTTATATATTTCACTAATCGATTAACGGTCATTAATTAAACCATTAGAAGCTTTAATTAATTATTAGGCTTATAATTAACATGTGTTTTAATTTGTACTTAGCCCCAACACATGGGAAGCCCATGAGGGTGTTTGGATCGGCCGACCTTAGGTGGGGAAGGGCTGTTTGTGTTTAGTTTGGACATTAAGTTAGTGTTTAGTTTGGACATTAAGTTACCAAAAGCCTATATAATGAATTGCCTAATTCATTATTTGCATCTCTTAAAAAACCTGAACACAAAATAAAACCTCTCCTCCTCTCTCCTTAATCAAAATTGATTGGCCTTCCCTAATTATTTAGGGTTCTTGGTCGACTTTTCCAACTAAGCTAAATCGTGAGCTTCGTTGTTGGATCGTGAAAGTTAAGAACTAGCATTCGGGTATTCTACCGTGACCTGTAGTGTGCGAAAATGTATAGATCAATTATCTTAGTAATTCAAGGGTTTCTTGTAAGCATCAAGGAAGATCAAGATCCATCAGTTCGATTCGTTGACCATCCAATTCAAATCAAGAGGTTAGTAAACTATGTGTTTTATTATGTGTTAATCCATGTACATAATACGAATCCTTTTGTGACATTTAATCTGATGCGTACTCATGTTTATAATTGTTATATAGTTATGAAATCCCAACAGTGGCATCACGAGCCATCGTATGATGTTATGGATTACATTAGTATACGTAAAATTGACCAAAAATGCTTGTTTTTGCGTGTTTTCTTTTACTTAATTTTAATCATCCCTTGGGGCGTTTTTTACATATTAAAGTCAACCCTAAGCAAGTCTTAAATCAGTTCTAGAAAAACGTAGGTCACTGGTTACGTGTACAAAGCAGGGGGTTTCTACTTGTTACAAATCTTTCGTTTATTTGTCTTGTTCGTTGTGTTAATTATTTTTAATTGTAATCCATGACAAATACATGCATATTTGTCATGGGTGATAAGCCATCCCATTTTATTAATTTTATAACTAATGGGTTAATATGTTAGACGTGCAAAATCGATGAATACCCTAATTTTAAATACTTGTGTGGTTTATTTTTGCTTGTTGTTTGCTTGACCTTGTTGCATTTAAAAATTAATTTTCGTCACTCTTAAATGTTTTAGACTTTGAAATTGTTTTTGGGAGTTCTTGACTCAGTATATTACAACTTTATAGTTTACTACAAAAATTGGGGAAGACTCCTTCAAGGAGTTTTCAGGCCCTAAAGTGAATAAAAATAAATAAAATTAGCAAGCTGAGTTTTTTAAACTTTTGGGTTCTACTTGCTTTGATGAGGTCTAAAAGCAAGTGAGAGTCCTATTTTAGTTAATTGATTGTCCCTTAGAAGACCTCGGGTTTTATGATTTCTCATGGACCGAGTTTAGGAATTTATCGATTAAATGTTTTGCGTCATGATATGATTATTTTATTTGTTTAATTCTATATTTCATTTATTTGCGCTTTATTATTCATTGTGAATTGTATAAACTAGCAAATTATTTCGAGAAAAAATAAAATGGGACTAAAATTATCGAAGCGTGATTTAAACTAAGGTCTTGCAATGTTTTAAACGCATTGGGTTGGGTTTACACGTAATTTGCTCACATGAAACATGCAAGTACTTTAGTCTATGAACTTTAATACATAATTAGAGTTCTCACACATTTTATTAGTGGTCGAATCATGAATTAAAATTAAGAGTGAATTACATAATTGGTCCTTGTGGTTTGTTGAAAATTGAGAAAATGTCCTCGTGTTTTTTTTTTTGACGTTTACGTCCACTGTGGTTTACAAATCTTACAGATTTTGTCCTCGTCCAAAAATGTCCGTTAAGTGTCTTGCGTTGTTAGTCCTTCGTTAGTGCAATCCGTTAAGTTTTTGCAATCGTTGGTCCTTCGTTAATAAATTTTGCACCGTTAGTCCTTATTTTTAAAGGGAAAATGACAAAACAATCGTCGAACTTGACACTTGTTGTCATTATATGTAGCAACTATTTTTTTTCATTGTAACACAAACCTTTTGAATTTTGTCATTGTATGTAGCCGATTAGGTGAATTTGTGTTATTATGTATGTATCGAGGCTTAGCGTTACATCGTTAGTCCTTTTATATTATTCGGCCGTTAGTAAATAACTTAAAATTCGTTCTCTTACGTTTTTATTCGTTTCATCCGTTATTATACGTTTTTGTCAGTTTTATACTTTTTCGTCCGTTGCTTTTCCGTTTTTACGTTTAAATACATTTTCTTACATTCTCGTCCGTTTCTTAGGTTTTAGTCCGCTTTTACTCGTTTCATTCGCTTTTATCGTTTTAGTCCGTTTTATAAGTTTTCATCCGTTTTTATATGTTTTCGTCCGTTTTCATCTGTTTTTACTCGTTTTCAATCGTTTTCACCGTTTATATTTTTTCGTCCGTTTTTATACGTGGGTTTTAAATGTCTTCGTCGATTTTCTAACGTTTTATCTTTTTTATACGTTTTCGTCTTTTTTAGGTTTCATCTTTTTCCTACACCTTCATCCATTTTTATACGTTTTGTCCGTATTCTTAAGTTTAATACATTTCGTCTCAGAAAAGTAAGAAAATGAGCGAAAAGTAAGAAAACCAACGAAAGCGTGTAAAAAGATGAAAATGTTAGAAAAGCTAAAACTTTAAAAAAAATGGTATTTAAATGTATAAAAACGATTAACGTGAAAGCGGATGAAAAACGATAAATACGAATGAAGCGTAAAAGCGGACAAAGCGCATAAAAAATACATGAAAACGTGAAAAAGCGACGGCGTGTAAATATGGATGAAACGAGCAAAAACGATGTAAAGCGGACGGCGATATAAAACGGACTAAAACATGAGAAAGCGTCAAAGCGTAAGTAAACAAGCGAAAATGTAAAAAGCGGATGAAAGCATTGGACCAAAATGTATAAAGCGGACGAAAAAGTATAAAACTGACGAAACGTATAATAACGGACTAAGCGTGAAAGCGTAGGAAAGCGTAAGTAAACAAGCGAAAATGTAAAAGCGGATGAAAGCATTAGACCAAAATGTATAAAGCGGACGAAAAAGTATAAAAGCGGACGGCGTATAATAACGGACTAAAAGCGTGAAAGCGTTCGGCGTAAGTAAACAAGCGAAAATGTAAAAAGCGGATGAAAGCATTGGACCAAAATGTATAAAAGCGGACGAAAAAGTATAAAAGCGACGATGACACTATAATAAGGACTAAAACATAAGAAAGCGTGGGAAGCGTAAAACAAGCGAAAATGTAAAAAGCGGATGAAAGCATTAGACCAAAATGTATAAAGCGGACGAAAAGTATAAAAGCAGAAGGCGTATAATAACGGACTAAAGCGTAAGAAAAGCGTCTGGCGTAAGTAAACAAACGAAAATGTAAAAAGCGGATGAAAGCATTGGACCAAAATGTATAAAGCGGACGAAAAAGTATAAAAGCGGATGACGAAAACGTATAATAACGGATGAAAGCGGATAAAAACATAAAGAAGCGAAATTTTAAGTTATTTACCATCTTGACCGTTAATATAAAGGACTAACGATGTAACGCTAAAGCTTCTGGTACAATACATAATAACACAAATTAACTAAGTGGCTACATCTGATGACAAAAATTGAAAGGTTTGTGATATGATGAAAAAACAAATAGTTGATTACACTGGCGATAACAAGATGTCGAGTTCATGATCGTTTTTGTTATTTCCCTTTTTTAAAATATAATTTTCCAATTAGTCCCTCAGTTAATAATAGTTTTCACCCGTTTTTATAGTTTTCGTTCGCTTTTATCCGTTCCCGTTTTTTCGTTTTTCGTCCGCTTTCTTTCGTTTTATATAGTTTTGTCAATTTTTCTTACGTTTTATCGGTTTCATCCGTTTTTGTCCGTTTTCTTCGTTGTGTCCGTTTTAAATGCGTTTTTATCGGTTTTCTACGTTTTGTCTGTTTAAAAAATTTTGAATAAAAATTTCAAAAAAAAAATTGAATAAAAAAATATTTTCAAAATATATATATATTTTTAAAATATTTCCGTTTTCAATATTTTCGGAAAGTTT
Organism: Chrysanthemum lavandulifolium; assembly: GCA_022545495.1. Taxonomy (NCBI): domain Eukaryota; kingdom Viridiplantae; phylum Streptophyta; class Magnoliopsida; order Asterales; family Asteraceae; genus Chrysanthemum; species Chrysanthemum lavandulifolium. The sequence goes on from CM040239.1 coordinate 126,432,613, forward strand.
TAAGATTTTAAAAAAATATTTGAAAAAATATTTTTGGAAATTTTTTTCAATGTTAGCTTTTTTTAAATATTTGAAAAAATATTTTTGTTCAAAATTTTTTTTTGAAATTTTTATTCAATTTTTTTAAATTTGATATTTTTTTTCAAAAGCGGATGACGTTAAAAAAGCGGAAGCGGATAAAAGCGAGCAGCGCATAAAAGCGGACAAAAGCGGGTGAAAACTATTATTAGCGGAGGGGACTAATTGGGAAAACTATATTTTAAAAATAAGGACTAACGGTTGCAAAATTTATTAACGAAGGACTAACGATGCAAACATAACGGACTGCACTAACGAAGGACTAACAAGCATAAGACACTTAACGGACATTTTTGGACGAGGACAAAATCCGTAAGATTTGTAAACCACACGAGGACGAGCAGCGTCAAAAAAACAGGGGCGTTTTCACGCAATTTTCAACAAACCACAAGGACCAATTATGTAATTCACTCTAAAATTAATGTTTTGCATTGTTTTAAACACATTGGATTGGGTTTACACCGTAATTTGTTCCCGCGAAAACATGCAACACATTTATTTTTAACAATGATTGCATAGGGTTTGAATAACCTTTGATCTTTTCCCGTGATAAGATGTGCTTTGGTGCGCTCTTATTAATGATTGAAATACTTGAGGTGTAATAACCTTTCGAGGGTGTCAATCTAGGGTTTGGTTATTTTTTAATCTTTTCCCGCGATAAAACTGTGCACCTACTCTGGGTTTGTTGAATGCTTATCATTTGTGTTGTCATCATTTTATTATCCACAAGATTGCATAGTAAATTAAATTGGACATTAAACACATAAATACGGAGCAATTAAAATGAGAGTAGACTTAAGTTGGAAAAATATTTTTTGTTAACTTAGTTTACGAAGATGTATGCATACTTCTTCGTACATTTTTTGATACACTTAGTTTTTATCAAAACGTTTTATACCCACAAAACATAAATCTTTGCCATCCAATTGTGAGGACACTTGCAATTGCCTTTCACTCTGCGTGAGACGTAAGTTAATTGCAACCCAAGGTGACCATCCACTAAACGTGAGACCTAGTGTGATCTTCACATGTTCTTAAATTGGACGACTTAATCGAGTTAAGCAGTGAGATCCTTAACCTGAGGCATATATGAGACTAAACATGCCAAACATGACACTAATTGCTTGTACTTTAGTGCTATGAGTCCCATAAGGAGTTGATTGTGATGCAATTACCGCTCCGCTTACCTATTATATCCATAATTACTAAGAGATCAAGCGATGTGATGGTTGGAAGTTCAAGTAAGATCTTAGCCTTTATCTATACACATAAAATAAAAAATGGTCAAACAAATCCAAATTGAAAAAGTGGAATGTGAAAAGTAAAAAATGTGGTTTGCATGATAACTTTAGAAAGTATTATGGTTTCTGAAAAATTGTCGTTCGTGAATGTCAAACTTGATTTTATTACTTTAAGTAGTAGCTTTGAAAGTATTAAATTGTTTGCAAAGCGTCATCTGTATATTACCGTACCATTCGTGAATGTTAAACCGTGTTAAAATTTTGTTAGAAGTTGAATTATCGGATGTTACTGTTAATTTGCGAATACATTTTGATCTTTTTCACGTTCTATTTTGAATGTTAAGCGAAACACTTGCTATAATATCGCATGTATTAATTAGTCTACCTGGCAGGAGCCGATGCCATGGGGCCTTGGTCACACTAGTAAAATTAATTGTTTTATTTTAAAACTTGGGTAGTTATCTTTATTAGGCTTAGAGAAGGAAGAAAACAATTATCCACATGAAAGTGAGTAAACGTTCAACAGAACATACCATCATGACTCATGAGCACCATTCAATGCTAAGAATCTGGAAAATCATTCACGTGAACATGGCCAATTTCCGTCTTCAAAATCTCCAAAGATTTTTCATTTCTGCTTCCTAGTCCTTCTTTTCCAATTCCAAGTCCAAGTATCATTAGATAACCGATCAACAAGCATGCAATTTGGATTTGCATCCAATGAAATAACCGTTTATATCTCGTACTCAAAGGCCATTACCTATTCAATTATCCTTTCAAAAGGGATAAACGAACCATTACCCAACTTATGACGTAACGTATATTACAGGATAATCTCTTTGGAATGTAACATAGAATAATCTATGACAATAATCTAATAGGGACAAGAATTATTGCCGTGATTAAATTACCAACTTCAAACTTCTGTTTAAAAAATAAATATTAGTATATTTGTTAGATATAATGTCGTTATACATGGTAAATAACATTTTGTTTTATTGTTTCTTACGATGTACTCTTAACTAATATAAGTATCACTTTATTAGATGATCATGTTGGGCACTTGTTTTTTAGAAAATGGGCTCCATGGGCTGCACCTCATTAAGAGCTTGACTTTATGGCAAATTGATCATGTTGAACTAGAGTGCACAAAACCGGTTTTCGGTTTCGGTTTAAACGGTTTAAAAACGGTTTTCCAGCAAATTCATTTTCAGTTTTTAGAATCGGTTTCGGTTTAAAAGTTCGGAATCGGTTTTCGGTTTCAATTTTGGTGTCAGTTTTATCGGTTTTCTTAGGTTGGTATTTTCGGTTTTTAAATGTTCGGATCTATTTTTTATCGGTTATTTTACGGTTCGGATTTTAGATTTAAAACATTTAATACTATCATTTAGAATCTTTTCATAACTTTTATTTAAACAATACAATTATACAACTATAAAATCTCTGTCATTTGAATCTGATAATAACTTTTATTTAAACAATACAATAAGAACTAAAAATAAATAAATACTAATACATTTCGAGCTTATTGTAAAAACATATTAGTATACTCAAGTATATCGAACTTTTGGCGTGCCGTCACCCGTGTATATCTCGAGAATCGTCATCAAAATTAGTCTTCACATCTAACTCTTGACATCAAATGGGTCATTCTTCATCTAATTCGGTGGCGGTGATATATCCATTCATCTTCTTACTACTTATAGTTCTTGTTTGATGGCACGCGCGATCTTTCATGTACTGTACTGTCAGTCCATATAATCTTTCAAACATACATGCTGCAGTTAGGGGCTTAGTTTTGTCCTTTTAGATATAATTCTGGCTATGAGAAAATGCGATTCGGAAGCTAAAGTCAAAGCTTGGACCGCTAATAACTTTAACCATTTTCTTAAACATAATTAATAGCTAAATTAGTCTATTAGTAATCATCTAAATTAGTCTATTAGTACCCGATGACTATTTTGTAGCGAACAAATGTTTTTTATTTTTACGTCTAATTCAAGAAAGTTTTTCATTTTTACGTCTATTTTGATTGGAAAAATGATTCTAAGATCAATGGCGTAACTTTCGTGATTTTTCGACAATGTTTGAGGGTTGAAACGAGCTCGAGAAGCGTTATCGTGAAAGATTGGGCAATTGACGCAACCGGCCCCTCCATTTTAATACCAAACGCACCCTTAACTTGGAGAATTGACACCCTTGGTCCCTCTTGGGGTATAAAAAGTCTCCACCTCACTCATTCTCACACTTTTACACATACAAATTCTCTCTCTTCTCTCTCTCTCTTAATATCCGGTCACCGGAATTATTTTCCGATTACCTTCTCCGGCGACTATTCCGGCCTCGCGCCGCCGCTATACTACACCTCCTATACCATTTAATAGATCGGTGTATTGTGATTCTAACGGTACGTAGCACGCGCCGTGAAACTCATTCACGCGTGCTAGATCGGAGTTTTTAACTTTTTTGGCTACGAGTTGACTTTTTTTTTAACTAAAAAAAAAAAACTTTTAGAGAATGTTAACTGAAAATGCATTCTGACCAACCATATGTCATAATTTTGGTTTTTTCGAAAAGGACTTTACCATTGGAATATATGATCGTTTTACCAAAATGCATTCCAATGCATTCTGACCAACCATATGTTAACGAAACATATTCTCAACCATATGCATTCAAATGAAATTTGGTTTTTTCGAAAAAAAAAAAAAAAAACCGGTTTTAACCGGTTTTTAAAAAAAACCGGTTTAACCCAGTTTTAAAACCGGTAAAAACCGGTATTCTAGAAAAACTTAAAACCGGTTGCACCGGTTCGGTTTTACAAAACCGAAACCGGTTTTGTAAAAACCGGTTTTCGCTAAAACCGGTTCCGGTTTTTTTGGTCGGTTTTTTTAAAAACCGGTTCTTGTGTGCACCTCTATGTTGAACCCCCTTCAATTAAATTATACTGTACGTAGTACTACATTTTTTTCCCAACTATATCCGCGTCATCCTTTTATAATCCGCGCTGCAATGGAATGTAAGGCGGGAAAGGAAAAAAACAGCTAAAGAAACTAATGACGCGGTTGCTTAATATTGGTCCACATAGGTTCCTTTGCCAAGCGAGCGCAAATGAATAGTCTAGAACTCTAGATTGCTGATCTAACTAAAGCTGGTCTCAACGTGCAAGGACTCAAGGAGACGTCGATGTTTAGCCATGCAGTAATATTCACCTTTAATAATCAGTTTGACATGTGAGTGGGCCTTTGGGCTGAGCCTTCGCACCTTCTATGGATATGGTAGATTGGTAGAGGGGTTTAAAACTTTAGTCAGGCCCAAGGTTTGTTGGTGATAGTTACGAGTTGAGTTTTACGATAAAATAATAAATCGTACTTATACGTCGACGGATACGTTGGAATAAAAACTAAAATGAAAAGAATAAAAATGTTTTTTAACTATACATTTTAAATAAGAGAGATACTTTTAACAGGAGATATGTATCTACTTTTGTAAATGAATCTAAAATATTTGGTTGTGGTTTCTTCTCACAATTTTTTTTCCTTTCTCATTTGATCATAATAGACTTGTAGTAACTAAAAGTAAGACTAGTATAAAATGTTTATGGCATAAATTATGATCATGTCATTTGTCAAACTAAAATAAGTAGTAGTGCTGAAGTGAACAAGATTTTCCTTTTCATTTTGAAGTGACTATTTGCAAAATTTTCACCTTTTGAGAAATTATGAATCTATTTTAACGATATATCTTTAAATGTTGTATATGGATTAATACTTATTTTTGTTTATTTTAATGTCATTATAAAGAAAAATGAAAATTGGACACTCTCTCCTTATTAGTTAACAAGGAGTACGGGCGCCCTACGCGTTGCGGCCGGGTTTTTTTTTCTGTTATTGCGAATATTTTGGTCATATG